>JBBDGP010005106.1:0-104955 GCA_037952835.1 Lithobates septentrionalis
GGCAGCAGACCGAATGGCGAAGTAGCCAGAATAGTCGACATATCCCTGAAGATGGGCCCCGTAATGGGTAAGCGCTTAGTACTGATCACTGGTTGTTGTTTCTGGATGCCCCTTAGGATGGCTCGTATAGCGTGTGATGAGAATAGTGAAGATTTTGTGGGGTCTTCCAGGGTCACGAAATGTTGTATGCCGGCTAGGTATAGCCGAATGGTATTGTAAGATAAAGCCAGCTGAGTGTGGCAGTATGAAATGAAGGCCAGTACCTGTTTGACATCTATTGGTCCTTTACGGCAGGATGTGAGAAATTTATTGAACACCTTTCAAGCTGTCTGGTAGGCTTTGAGTGTGTTATGAGAGAGTGAGTGATTGATGAGCTGCGTTGCTCCTTGTAAATGTTAGGCTAGTCCAGGGTCAGTTGTGACCAGGCAGGGATAGGGGCCGACACTGGATCGGCTCCGGGAACCTGTTTGAAAAGGAGGTGTAGTTAGAACGTGGCAGTGCGTCAGCAGCTAAATTGTGTCTGCCTGGAATAAATGCACAGTGTATGTTAAACTGATGCTGTAAGAACAGTTGTACCAATCTGCGCAGGAAGGACATGACTGCTGGGGAATTGGACCTGCCTTTGTTGATGTCTGCCGTGGCCTGATTGTCGGTGGTGAAGACTACGGTTTGCCCTGTCCAATGGTGACCCCAGAGTTGTGCAGCTGCCACCATGGGATAGAGTTCGAGGAGGGAAGATGTTTTGAAAAGCCGGGTATCAACAGTATCTGTTGAGGCCAGGGTCCTGAAAACCAATGATGGCCAAAAATTGCAGCGAAACCTGTGGTGGCTGCAGCGTCTGTCACCACCTGGGGTGACAGGGCTGAAACCATGGGTATAATTGGGGATATGCCATTCCGGGAGGACGGAATTCGTCCCACATAGATAGGTCCGCTATTGCTGCGGAGTCTAGATTTAAGATCTGATCGGGGTCTTGTGTTTCTGGCAGGAATCTCAGCAGGCGTGACACGAAGGTGCGGCCTTGTGGAATAATTCGTATGGCGAAATTCAGCATTGCCAGGAGAGATTGCAACTGCTTCTTGGTACACCCCTTGGTGTGGGTGAATTTGTGAAGGACCGCCTTAATGCGGGTTAGTTTGTCGAGGGGGAGACTGGCTTGCATAGCGCAGGTGTCTAAGTTGGCCCCCGAGAAAGGTGATGTTATGTGCTGGGCCTTCTACTTTGTGCTCGGTGATGGGAAGATTGGGTTTTCCGAATATCGCTCTGAGTTTGTCGAGGTCTCCTGGGGGCTTGCTGGGAGGTTCTATTAGTAGGAAGTCGTCCAGGTAATGGATGACTTTTGTCACTGAGCCTTGTGTAACAGTATCCAAGCAAGAGACTGAGCGAATGTGTCGAAGAGCCAAGGGCTGCTCTTCGAACCGAACGTCAGTTTTGTGGCCAAATAATATGCCTCCTTCCACTTGATGCCATGCCAGCACCAAAGGGATGGATGGATAGGCAGGAGCTTAAAGGCATCCGAGATGTCGGTTTTGGAAAGCCAGGCACCTGTACCTGCTTTGATGACTGCTTGTATCGGCATGTCTACGGAGGAATATTTTAGGGAGAATTCTTCGGAGGGAATCAGGGAATTGAGACTGGGGATGTGGGAAGAATGAGGCGCAGACAGGTGGTACCCCAAACGTAATTTATTTGTGAATTTGCCCTTGACAAGCCCCAAATAGGGCTGACTCTCCAAGTGCTGAAAGGGGGCTGAGTGAAAGGCCTATAACGTACTCTCGGTCTAGTTCTGTTTGTAAGAGCCGATCTATGGTTTGTTCGTCGATGGCTGCTGAACGAATATTCCCACATTCGTACGTACTGTGAGGTAGTGAAATGAGGCCTGTGAGAAAGCCGACAGAGGGGCCATGAAGTCTTCGCTGCCGGCCTGTGACATGATTTGATCTGATGAGAATATCCTGTTTTTGAGCTCGTATATTTTTTATTTTTTTTTTTGTGAGAACGAAATGATTCGAAATGTTTGCCTTGATGTTTGAAATGACTGAACTGCATGACAAAGGTCCGGCCTGGTCGTGTCGTGACTGATGCGACCGTGAACCGGGCTCTGGAGCATGTACTGAAATGAGGCAACAGAAGAAACATTGGTGCACGCCGGGACGAATCAGTGCTTGTTTGATGCATCTGGATTCGAATCGGAGCGCAGCATGAAATGAAATGAGAGAAATGTTTACCTTGACCGAGGCTTGAATTGGTTGTGCCGTGTTTTGCGACTGGCAACCGACCGAGCTCTGGTATAGGTATGGATTTTTTTCTTTTTTTTTTTTTTTTTTTGAGGAAAATGAAAAGGTGACAATTCGTGAAGGGATTGCTAAGTAACTTGAAGCAATGATTTGTATGATGCTTGCAATCTTGTGACAATGAAATGATTCGAAATGTTTGCTTTGATTGTGAAATGAATGAACTGCATGACAGAGGTGCGGCCTGGTCGTGTCACGATTTGTTCGACCGTGAACCGGGCTCTGGAGCATGTATTGAAATGGGGCAACTGAAAATATTGGTGCTCCTGGGACGAATCGGTGCTTGTTTGATGCATCTGGATTCGAATAGGAGTGCAGTATTAAATGAAATGAGAGAAATGATTGTTTTGACCGCGGCTCCAATTGGTTGTGCCGTGTTAGCGACTGGCAACTAACCGAGCTCTGGTATAGGTATGAAATGCGATCGGAACCAGTGATGCATGCCGTGACGAATCGGTGCACCTCAGATGCGACTGGTTTCGAAACGGTGATGCGTTGTGGGAGTGAAATGGTAGAAATTGCATGACAGAGATGTGGATCAATCCCCCGATGTCTGCGATTAGCTATGATCTGGACTCTGGAGCATGTGTCAGAAATGTGGCCAATCCTGGGCACGCCGAGACGAATCGGTGCATTTTCATGCGACTGATTTCATGTCGGAATGTGATACGTGAAAATGAAATGATAACCATGACAGAGGTACAAATGACTGATAACGTAACTCTGGAGCATGTATAGAAATGAGGCCAATCCTGGGGCACGCCGAGATGAATCGGTGCATTTCATGCGACTGAATTCATGTCGGAACGTGATACATGGAAATGAAATGATAACCATGACAGAGGTACGAATGACTGATAAAACGTAACTCTGGAGCATGTATAGAAATGAGGCCAATCCTGGGGCACGCCGAGACGAATCGGTGCATTTTTCATGCGACTGAATTCATGTCGGGACGTGATACATGGAAATGAAATGATAACCATGACAGAGATACAATTGACTGATAAACGTAACTCTGGAGCATGTATAGAAATGAGGCCAATCCTGGGGCACGCCGAGACGAATCGGTGCATTTTTCATGCGACTGAATTCATGTCGGGACGTGATACATGGAAATGAAATGATAACCATGACAGAGGTACAAATGACTGATAAACGTAACTCTGGAGCATGTATAGAAATGAGGCCAATCCTGGGGCACGCCGAGACGAATCGGTGCATTTTCCATGCGACTAAATTCATGTCGGAACGTGATACATGGAAATGAAATGATAACCATGACAGAGGTACAATTGACTGACAATAACGTAACTCTGGAGCATGTATAGAAATGAGGCCGTAATAACTGGGGCACACCGGAACGAATCGGCGCACCTTTTGGTGCGATTGGATTCAAATCGGAGCGCGGTAGGTGACTGAAATGAGAAATGATTGAAATGATTTGAAATGTTTAGAAATGAGTTTTTAGAAATGTTTTCAGAAATGAGAAATGATTTGAAATGTCCGAAATGAGTTTTTTGAAATGTTTTCAGAAAAGAGAAATGATTTGAAATGTCCGAATGAGTTTTTTAGAAATGGGTTTGATAATTTGCGAGTTGCGACTGGCTATGGCTGTTTAGTAATACCGACATGCTAGAAATGAAGCGGCGTCAGCGTCGCTGTGCTATCGAATTGTGATATATCGAAAGTACGAGCGATATACATTGCAGTTTATGCGATGCGGGTGAAACGAAATTTTGAACTCACGGTTTAGTGACATGATATGAAAAACGAAAAGTCCGACGGGACCTTACCTGCGACAGCCAAGCCAGACGCGTGGTACAACTATAACGAAAAACGCGGACTTCGAAAGTTTTGAGTACGGAGTATCGAATACGGGAACTGCGAGGCAAGAACTTGCGGACGCTGGTATGTCGAATAGTCGGCTTAGTGACGTATATCGCGCACAGGAAACCGACAAGCACCACAGGTGAGCGGGCTGCTTAAATACCCACCGGGCTCCTCCCATAAATTCAGGCCACCATACTGGCCTTCCTACATATATATATATATATATATATATATATATATATATATATATATATATATATATATATATATATATATATATATATATATATATAATGGTATATACATACATATATACATACACATACAAACACATACAGTATCTCACTAAAGTGAGTACACCCCCTCACATTTTTGTAAATATTTTATCATATCTTTTCATGTGACAACACTGAAGAAATTACACTTTTCTACAATGTAAAGTAGTGAGTGTACAGCTTGTATAACAGTGTAAATTTTCTGTCCCCTCAAAATAACTCAACACACAGCCATTAATGTCTAAACCGCTGGCAACAAAAGTGAGTACACCCCTAAGTGAAAATGTCCAAATTGGGCCCAAAGTGTTAATATTTTGTTTGTCCCAATTAGCCATTTCCTCTCCCCGGTGTCATGTGACTCGTTAGTGTTACAAGGCCTCAGGTGTGAATTGGAATTGGGTGTGTTATCACTCTCACTCTCTCATACTGGTCACTGGAAGTTCAACATGGCACCTCATGGCAAAGAACTCTCTGAGGATCTGAAAAAAAGAATTTTTGCTCTACATAAAGATGGCCTAGGCTATAAGAAGATTGCCAAGGCCCTGAAACTGAGCTGCAGCACGGTGGCCAAGACCATACAGCGGTTTAACAGGACAGGTTACACTCAGAACAGGCCTCGCCATGGTCGTCCAAAGTAGTTGAGTTCACGTGCTCAGCGCCATATCCAGAGGTTGTCTTTGGGAAATAGACATATGAGTGCTGCCAGAATTGCTGCAGAGGTTGAAGGGGTGGGGGGCTGTACACTCACTACTTTACATTGTAGCAAAGTGTCATTTCTTCAGTGTTGTCACATGAAAATATATAATAAAATATTTATAAAAATGTGAGGGGTGTACTCAGTTTTGTGAGATACTGTATATATACACACACGTACATATACAGTGGGGATGGAAAGTATTCAGACCCCCTTAAATTTTTCGCTCTTTGTTATATTGCAGCCATTTGCTAAAATCTTTTAAGTTCATTTTTTTCCTCATTAATGTACACACAGCACCCCATATTGACAGAAAAACACAGAATTGTTGACATTTTTGCAGATTTATTAAAAAAGAAAAACTGAAATATCACATGGTTCTAAGTATTCAGACCCTTTGCTCAGTATTTAGTAGAAGCACCCTTTTGAACTAATACAGTCATGAGTCATATGTAAAAACACACACACACATATATACATACACGTACAGATGCATAGAAATTAAAATAAAGGATATCTGATCATAATTGATAGTGTGTGATTTATTTAGACATTATTATGTCTGCTCATTATTATGATTATTAGACTTATGATTATACCGCTCACATTTACATTTATATTATATTGTGATTTGTTACATGACTGATGTAGGCATATACACCTTACATGCCTGTAATGTTAGTCCGTCTCTGTTTTTTTTTTTGTTGTTGTTGTAAAACCAAAATAAACACCTTATGTAAAAAAAAATATTATTTATTGTAGCCCTGATGAAGGGGGATTTTTTTTTCTGACCTCCAAAACGTGTTAACGTGTTTTGTTTTTTAATGTAAATACATTTATTTATAAATTACATTTGGTCTGGTACTCCTTCCATTAGTGACTGTTTTTTTCTGGTAACCTGCTGGGATACCCACGAGAAAGTAGCCTTGTTTGTTGTGAGCAGCCTAACATGAGCCAGTGAGCTCTCCAGTATCGGGCCGTCCATTAGGGGCGCAGGGGCACCGCCCCCCTAATCCATGTGCCCGGCCCCTAATCTACATGCAGGGCGCCGGACACATGGATAATATTTGCTATTGTCTTCCTTTATTCTCCTCCCGGCCAATCAGGAAGCCACTGGAGCTCTCCAAATGTTTTTATTCTCTCACTACTTTATATGAACTTACATCAAAGTCCCAGTGACTTTTGGATGCCCTTTTCTTTATTGTTGAATGTCACAGTCACTGGTTCTTAATATGTCCATGCCATTTCATAGAGTTTAGATCCACTTTTAACCAATAATTAGGGACATGAGATGCAAAGATATGATTCACAAGCAATGTCTACAGAAGCTGGCCACTGATTCTATAGTAAAAAGAAAACTAAAGTTTCAATGGCTGGCAACTAAAATAATAAAAAGGATGGAAAATCTCATAAACACTGAAAGCTTAGATAAATTGGGTGTGTTCAGTTTGGAAATTAATACATTTAAAGTGATTGTAAATGATCGCCTTGTAAAACAACCCATTCAGTTTAAAATAGAAATGAAAGGAAAACATTCAAGTATAGATATAAAAAAAAAAAAGTATAAATACCTATATATATATATATATGTATGTATGTATGTATGTATGTGTGTTATCCATTAGTCTCTATAATATAGTGCTTACTACCCCAGATTATATAGAGAGGGGGGAGGGGAGTCTTACCATTGAAGGTGAGCAGGCATAGTTCCCGGCATAGCTAAAGAAATTACCATGCTGTGCTCTCATGCCTAGTGTGGTCAGTTTTTAATAGGAAAGCAGAGGGGCTGACACAAGGGATTTCACACAAAGGAAGCGATACAAAGAGAATAGGATACTTTTTAATACAAGTACATGCAGTGGCGTAGCTAGCACATCTGGCACCCAGGGCTGGTCATTTTTTTGCAATCCCCACAAAAAATGGTGTGTGGCAATATAGCGGCACCCCGCCAAAACTGTGGGTTTGGTCAGATTGCATCAACAGTGGGAGGGACCTAAATGGCCATAGGCTTTAACCACTTTCTGCCCGCTGGCCGTCAAATAAAGGCTGGGCGGCGCGGCTCTCGTTCTGGGTGGACGTCATATGACGACCCTCGAGAATGACCACTCTCGCGCGCCCATGGGGGCGCGCATTGCGGCGATCGGTGGTGCGGTGTGTCAGTCTGACACACCGCTACACTGATCTCAGTAGAGAGCCTCTGACGGAGGCTCTTTACCTCGTGATCAGCCGTGTCCAATTACAGATGATCATGATGTAAACAGGAAGAGCCATTGATTGTCTTTTCCTCACTGCTCTCCTGACAGGGATGGTCTGTGCTGATTGTTTATCAGCGCAGCCTCCCTCAGATGCCCACCCAGGACCACCAGGGTTTGCCACCACACTGGACCACCAGGTATGCCACCCTAGACCACCAGGGAAATGCCAATCAGTGCCCAGGCAGCTGCCAATCAGTGTCCAGGCAGCTGCCAATCAGTGCCCATCCCCAATGCCTCCCAGTGCCAGTGCCATAAGTGATGCCTATCAATGCCATCTATCAGTGCTGCATTTCAGTGCCCATCAGTGCCACGTATCAGTGCCCATCGGTACTCAGCAGTGCCGCCTATCAGTGCCCATCAGTGCTGCCTATCAGTGCCTACCATAAGTACCCATCAGTGCAGCCTTTCAGTGCTCATTAGTGTCGCCTATCAGTGCCCATCAGTGCCCACCAATGCCACCATGAGTGCCCATCGGTGCCACCTATCAATGTCCATCAGTGCTGCATATCAGTGCCACCCATCAGTGCCGCCTACCAGTGCCCATCGTCAGTGCCCGTCAGTGCCCATCAGTGCACCTCATTGGTGCCACCTCATCAGTGCTGCCTTATCAGTGCCCATCAGTGAAGGAGAAAACGTACTTATTTACAAAATTTTATAACAGACACAAATGAAAAACTTTTTGTTTTCAAAATTTTAGGTCTTTTTTATTTGTTTAGCAAAAAATAAAAAAACGCAGATCTAATAACACCAAAAGAAAGCTCTATTTGTGAGAACAAAATGATAAAAATTCTGCTTGGGTACAGTGTAGCATGATCGTGCAATTGTCATTAAAACAGCGACAGCGGTAAAAGCTAAAAATTGGCCTGGGCAGGGAGGGGGTGTAAGTGCCTGGTATTGAAGTAGTTAATGACTGTGCCACAAGCGAGTATGTAACAGACAGTACAAACCTCAGTACACTTATTTTAATAAAATAAAACTGTTCTATTGTATATCCTATACTATACACAGGTAACCTTAAAGTGATATTAAAGCAGTGATGGCCCGTCCATTAGGGGCGCTCGAGTGCCACCCCCTCTATCCAAGGCCCCCACCCCCTCCACCTTCTAGCGATGTGGCGATGCGATTCTCTATCCATGCGTCTGGCCCCTTTTAGGTCGCCTGAATTACAGCGGTGGGGCTGTTTTTTTTTTTAAGCACCTGATTAGAGCCAGAAGCTCAGTTTCAACACTGATCCTCCTCCCGGCCAATTGGAAAGCCGGTCTGATACGCATCACCCAATTGACTGAAAGGACAGGCGATCCTATTGGACGCCTAGGGGGAGGGGAGGAGATGCACAGTGGGAGCGAGGAGGAGGCCCCTCTACCCGATGCCCGCCGCAGCCTTATGTCTGCCGATCCCCGCCGCTCCTTGATGTCCGCCACTGCCCGCCATCTAGATGGGGTAAGTCAACCGACCAGCAGAGAACGGGGGAGGTGGCTTTGAGGTGCCGCGGGTGGGTGTGGTTGTTTGCCGCCCCCCAAACAAAAAAAAACACAAGCCGCCACTGTATTAAAGTCTTGTTTTTTTGTTTTCTTTTTAAATAACAAACATGTTATACGTACCTGCTCTGTGTAATGTTTTTGCAGCCACTTTTTGCTGCATCTGCATCCACCAGAGAGCTTCACCTATAGAAGAGGGTGCACAGATCTGAATGCAGACACTGTCCATTTGGATACATGCACCCCTTGCTGTCTGTGTGTCAAATTTTGACATTAGAAGAGAACAAAATATTACAGTGCACACATGCAAAAATGGCATTTACCTCCTGCAAGGCTATTTAAAACACCTGAACATTTAAAAAAAAATATGGGGATTTAGTCACACCATATGGCTATATGGTGCTTAAGCCCACTTACTGTGTCAATGTACCCCATTATCAGTGGGTCCTACGCTATCCATAGAATGCAGGAGGTAACTGTCATTTTTGCATGTGTGCGCTGAATTATTTTGTTCTATTTGTATGGTCTTATGGCTGCACCATCTTTAATGCATCTTTTAGGGTGTGCCCCCCCCCCCCCCCAAATCTTTGTTTGTCTAAATTTTGACATTAGACTATGCCCATGCAGTTGCTGCTTCCCAATTGACTTTGACTGGACTGCCTGCACAGGGATGCACAGAACACCAAGTATACCCACGCAGTACACAGCCATCACACTGGGCATGAAATCATATGCTCCATGTGAATGAGGCCTAATTGTCATGTGGGCCAGAAAGCAGGAAAGAGGAGATGTTGGGTATGGGATTTTTTTTAAAATTCATACTAATGTTGATGGATGCTGCATCTGTCCCCCCACTAAGGCTGAGAACCGAGTAATCAAACACCGCCGATCACTCAGTTCTTAGTGCTCCCTGAGCAGAGAGCTGGTGACTGTCAGTCTTTGGTTCTCTACCCTGCCACCCCCCCCCCCCCATGCTCACTGAAACACTGGGCTGTGGAGGGAGCGGTCAGCTCAGGCTGAGCTGGGTGCTGGTCCAGGCATGTGAGTGTATCCCGAACATAAGTTGCAATCTTTCCCCAGCTTGGATCTGTGACGTCAGCCGACAGCCCGCTGTCAGCTGAAAATGGGTCACAGGAGTGCAAAACAATCTGCGCTGCTGTGATCCACAGGAGAAGTACAGCCAAACAAGCAATAAATCTATCACACAACCAGTCTCTCTGCTCCTGTTTGGCATTGCTTGCGACAATTAATAAAATGTCCCCATTTATGTTGTGAACTCACCCTCCAGGACCCAGGCAGGCTCTTCCTCAGCCCAGCCCTTAGATCCAGGCTCTTTCTCCCTGAAGCTGGCAAGTCCTTCAGGCATCCTATTTCCTAGTCCAGAGGGCTTCCACTATCCCCCTCTCATTCATAGTCCAGGGCCTCCAGACACCTGCTGTTCTAGTCCAGTGCCCCCAGACACCCCCTCTCCTAAACTGGGACCTCCAGGCACCCCCTCACCTAGTTCAGTATCTCCTAGTACCCCCCCCCCCCCCATCCAGGGGCCTTTTCTATACCAACCAACACTTCCTACCACTTCCTAGTCGAGGGCCTCTTCTGCACTCCCCCCCCCCCCCCCCAGTCCAGGGCTTCCTCTATACTCCCCTCCTAGTCCAAGGCCTCTTCTACAGCCTCCCAAGTTCAAAGCCTCCTCTGCACCCTGCCCTCTGAATCCAGGTCCTTTGCCACACCAACCTCGCTTTTCAAGTCCAGGGCCTCCTCTACATCCCCCACCGGAGGAGTAGAGTGATTCAACGCTAGTGTGTCTGTGCAGTCTACCTATTTGGTTCAACGGTGTTTGGCAAACTATGCAGTGGGCGGCAGTGACACCCTTAGAGATGCGGGTGGGGGTGATGGAACCCCTGGCGGCTCCCCCCTAGATGCGTCACCCGGGCGTGTTCTACCCTGCCGCCCCCCTAGTTTCGGCCCTGAGTACATGGTACAGCAGGCAGATGTTAGTAATAAGAAATGCTGGCTTTACATTATCTTTAAATGCATGCCAATTCCTGGGGGGAAAAAATGGAGACGTAAGAACTTAAAATAATTAAAGGTAATTAGTGTGATGAATAGCTGTTTGGAAAATAATTGATAGAATAGATATTATAAAAGAAAAATCAATGATGAACAATTTTAATGGTAAAAAAAAAATGTTATACTTATTTTCAAAAAGGCAAAAACAATGCAACTATAGATAGAAATGTAACTTGTTTGTAAAGAAAAGCAGCAAAGTATCACAAACAACTAAAATGCTAAGCTTTATATGAATTGTATTTTTTTTTTATTGTAGAATGTAGCGATATAAATAGTTGCAATGTAAAATAAAGAAAGAAAATTAGAATAAAAAGTGGTAAAATGGAAACAGACAAATAAGAAAAGTGAATAATGTAAAAGGCTGCAAAATTGTGCTGTGTAACAATGTTACATATACGTACAAAGCAATAACTGGGAAAGGCAAATTGGTATCATTATTAAGTAAAATGGACCTGACATAATCATGCAATGCAATTTAAAGCAAGCATAGTACGCGTAGAAAGTACAATAAGTGAAAATAAATTGGGAGTTGTTAGAACAAAACTGAAATTGAATGAAAAGGCTTATGCTAAGCAAAACACGCTTAGGGCAAGGAAATGAGTAGACAGACTGATAAATTTGTAAAATAACGAGTAGAGAATGAAAAATAAGTGATAATAATAAAGAGAGGAGTATATTGGATGAAGAAGCAGATGGCAACGGAATTAGGAATGAACTAAACTGCCCTGGGTTCGGTTTGAGCGGGGTTTGGCGTACTTCAAAGTAGTGCAAATACTGAGCCTGGCCCCACTGAAGTCAATGGGAGCCAAAGCTGTCAAATAAAACAATGCCCATTTTTCTGGGGTAATAGGTAAGGGATTGTCCAAAAAATAGCATAGTGGGGAAGGGTGGAGGATGTGGGGGCAATACTCTGGGGAACATGTACCAATGCATTTTTTTTAAAATGGAATTTAGCCAGAATTTTTTGATGTGTAGCAAGGGTCCCAACCCCTAGAGGCCTAATGGTGACCTCCAGAGTCAGGGAGAGCTGACATCCTTCTTTGTAGAGTGGGTTACCAGGCATGGTGGGTGAGATGCAAGAAGAAATGCTGGGCGCCAGTAACTTTTTGAATGTGAACAAGAGATTTATTGTCTCTTAACAGAGAGAGGGTTAGGACCAGGACACCTTTGAGTAGATAGATGCAATGCTGATTGGCAGACACTGAGACTTCTATAGGTCGATAGCTATACAGTGGAAGGACTCCAGCCGGATAACACTTCTGTATAGGTAGGACGGCTGTCTCCTATGGGAACTAATCTTGCAACAGTCAATTAGGGATGAGCCGAACATCCCCGGTTTGGTTCGCAGCAGAACATGCTAACAGGCAAAAAATTTGTTCGAACACGCGAACACCGTTAAAGTCTATGGGACATGAACATGAAAAATCAAAAGTGCTAATTTTAAAGGCTTATATGCAAGTTATTGTCATAAAAAGTGTTTGGGGACCTGGGTCCTGCCCCGGGGAACATGTATCAATGCAAAAAAAAGTTTTAAAAACGGCCATTTTTTCAGGAGCAGTGATTTTAATAATGCTTAAAGTGAAACAATAAAAGTGAAATATTCCTTTAAATTTCATACCTGGGGGGTGTCTATAGTATGCCTATAAAGTGGCGCATGTTTCCCGTGTTTAGAACAGTCCGAGAGCAAAATGACATTTCTAAAGGAAAAAAAGTAATTTAAAAGTACTCGCGGCTATAATGAATTGTCGGTCCCGGCACACTGAAGGGTCTGGTATGGATTTTAGGGGGAACCACGTGTCAAATGTTTTTTTAAAAATGGCGTGGGGTCCCCCCAAAAATCCATACCAGACCCTTATCCGAGCACGCAACATGGCAGGCCGCAGGAAAAGAGGGGGGACAAGAGAGCGCCCCCCCCCCTGAACCGAACCAGGCCACATGCCCTCAACATGGGAAGGGTGCTTTGGGGTAGCGGCCCCCCAAAGCACCTTGTCCCCATGTTGATGGGGATAAGGGCCTCATCCCCACAACCCTTGTCTGGTGGTTGTGGGGGTCTGTGGGCAGGGGGCTTATCGGAATCTGGAAGCCCCCCCTTAACAAGGGGACCCCCAGATCCTGGCCCCCCCGTGTGAAATGGTAACGGAGTACAAATATACCCCTACCATTTCACAAAAATGTGTGAAAATGGTAAAAAAAACACAAGACACGGCTTGGGATTTTATTAAAAAATAAAAAAAAAAGTGTCCCACGAGGTCCATTCATCTTCTTCTCTCGCTCCGACGGACCAAAAAAAAAAAAGCGCAGCACGCTGCCACCGATCCGCCTCCATGGGAGGCACCCGCCATAATGACCGGCCTCTCAGGTGACAGTTCTTTTATAACTGAAGGAGGGCCACATGATGACGTCACCAGGTGACCCCGCCCCCCCTCTGACGCACGGGGACATCCTTGGTCAGCTTGGCCAGGCCGCGGGATATGCAGGGTACCTGCTACATCTGTAATTGTAATTATACTTAGGAGGCAATGACCAGTCTGGAAAATCTCTGATCTCTGGAAGACAGGGACAATAATTTCCTCCCCTCATTGGTGGTAAATAGCACATACTGTATGTTCCGAAACTCACTGCACACTTTGCTGCATGGCTGATGTCTGTCTATTTGTCATTTTTTGGGGGAAATTTGCATTCCAAAAAAAACACAGCACCTCGTCCCCCAATAAGCACAGTGGTTCCCTCTACTGGGCCCTGCACTACTACTGTGATCTGTAATGACATAGGCATCAGTGGAGGCTATAACAGAACACAGAGGGGGAACAGAACAGAACATGCAGAATAGCATGTTTAAAGGATACTGTAAGGAGTTTAGTCAGGATCCCATGGAAAGTTCATCAGTAGGTACCAGGAACTGCGCAAATGTGGTCAACTGCGAATAGTCCCGTATAGCAATAAAATACAAAAAACGTTAGCGCTAAATGTGCCAAGAAGAAGGAACACCACTTGATATGATGAACCAGGGAGAAAAATGTGTAAAAATACTAAAACACAAAATGATAATGTTCAAAACCTCTTTAGGATAAAAAAAAACACAATAAAGCGTGTAATACCTAAAACTTAATAAAGTCCAGACACTATATACAAAGAAATGTGAATAAACTTCAAAGAAAGTGTCCAATCAAATAGCTGTGATATAATCCTCTGTAGTGAATGGTAAAATGGTGTAGACAAAAATAAATTTTTCAACTGTGTGGCATGTACAAAGCAGGATGGACATTCATCTGATAAAGGTTTGCGGTTAGATACTTCTTATCGGACAAGGTGGACCCACCTGCCATACGACGGTGGTTCAATTGTGTTTAGACTGGCCGAAAGCCAGAAGCTCATTGGTGACACCGAATTGGAGATGGTTGCAGCCTCTAGAAGGATTGTTCCAGGAGCAGATGTTAAAACAATCCGTAAGTATGAATCCAGATATTGGAACCCAATCTCCAGGACCTGGTTTGAGTCTTCAAAGCAGGTAAGGATTAAGTCTCAAAGGAGGGACCAAGTGAAGGACCAGTGACAAAATGGAGCGTTGTCACATTAGGACCATAAGGCCAAAAAAAAAAAAAGAAATAGAAAAATGCTCCATATGGCGCAGGTCATAAAAATTTAAAGATTTTTAATCTTATAAAAAACAGCACATTACATGACAGATGATTGCATAGAAAGTGTTCACAAAAATAAAATTAAAAGCAATGTGGGAAGCATGTATAGCAAGCCCTACGCGTTTCGACCTAGAGGCCTTCAACTGCGGCATAACATTGCTCCCCCACATTGCCCATATATATAGTTTCTCTAATTAGCCATGAAGGGGGAGATGAACTCCGCCCTCAGACTGTAGACCGGAAAACTAGGCTACGGCGTGAGTTCCATGCCTCATTATGGAAACTCATGTGTGATATCTATCCAATGGGAGGTGGGGGCACCAGGAGGTTTACCCGCCAAATCCCACTAAAAGTGAAAAAGTGATCCCTACCCCAAAGGTATGAAAAATGAGTTCCTTGCCTCGTTATCATGTTGTGAAAAGACAAACCCATGATGCAATATCTCATGTAATTGGCTGCAAGACAAGGTTCCTAAAAGCAATGACCAATAGGAACTATCCTTGGATGCCACTGATGTTATTCCCCAGGTCATGTGACACAACCACATGACTAACCGCTAATCACAATGGCTGTGTGCTGAGCACAGCGTGATGACATCACACATAGTCAGACGCTCGTAATGGGCGGCACAGTCCGTGCAGCATCATCCCAGCACCATGATATCATACAACGCCAGATGCTCAGAACGGGCGGCACGGCATGCACGACCCCACCCCCGGTCTCAGACACACACAGCACACACAACCCTGGCACGAGCGGAGCACATGACCGCCACGCGACCCGGAACCAGGTCACGCCGGCACCACCGCCGACATAGCATCATGACATGCTAAAGTCAGCTGACACGCTCACGTGCTCCACTTAGAGGCAAATCAAGCCTCACTGTGGGTAAATAGCCAGCGTGACTACAAAAGTAGTATTGGAAGGCCACCTAAACACAAAGATCTCAACACAACCCATAATATACATGAGACAAATATAATAAATGAATAGTACTGTCAGGAGACTGGGAGCGTCTCCGCTCGCCGGGCTCCGGTGCGCATGCACGGCGGACTGGCGCTTCGCCGCACACCCGTCCACGGCCT
This sequence comes from Lithobates septentrionalis, assembly GCA_037952835.1. NCBI lineage: Eukaryota > Metazoa > Chordata > Amphibia > Anura > Ranidae > Lithobates > Lithobates septentrionalis. The sequence continues at coordinate 15,623 of JBBDGP010005106.1, forward strand.
GATGGTGCGGCGCGTGCGGGTGCATGGCGGTCCCCGTGTGCGCGCCGTCGCCCGTGCGGGTACCTGGTAGCGCGTCACGCTGACGCGCTCGCCGGGGGTAGACTATTTCTGACGGCTCCAGCGCCCAGTCGGGTTGCGGGTTCGTCGTCAGCTCTCCCTGATCCCTGTGCCTAGTTGTTCTGTGAAACCTGTCTGCTCTGTGTACCGAACCCCTGGCTTGTTTAACCCTTACTCTGCTTGATTGCCTGATACCCTGACCTCTGCCTGCATAACGGACTTTGCCTCTGCTTGATTGCCTGATACCCTGACCTCTGCCTGTATAACAGACTTTGCCTCTGCCTGATTGCCAGATACCCTGACCTCTGCCTGTATAACGGACTTTGCCTCTGCCTGATTGCCAGATACCCTGACCTCTGCCTGCATAACGGACTTTGCCTCTGCCTGATTGCCAGATACCCTGACCTCTGCCTGCATAACGGACTTTGCCTCTGTTTGATTGCCTGATACCCTGACCTCTGCCTGTTAAACGGACTTACCTTTGTCTGATTGCCTGATACCCATCTGATCCCTGCTTATTATACAGACTTGTCTCTGCCTGATACTCGGTCCTGACCTTTGGCCCCTCATACGGATTCCAGTGCACCAGTTTCCCACCTACGGATCTCCTGCTTACCAGAAGCCTGTGCCTCCGCGTGCCCCCAGCTCTCTGTACCCACTTCGGGGGTCTGGGTGCGCGTGGTCGTAAGGGCGAGCCGCTCTCGGCATCTCGGCCTCGGTGAGTATTAGTCCGTGACAAGTACATAATTAAAATACATATCAAAAACTTCTAAATCGGAAGTATAACATAAATCTGACATAAATTATCTTGTCAAATACTAATAAAAATAGAGAATAGAAAATCACAATGTACACATGCTACATTTGATAACCTAGTAACAATGCACATGTGTCACAGTGTGAATAAGAAAGGCAAAGTGTTATGAAAAACTATCAAGCTCGATTGATGAAACAATTAATGTCCCAATTGACATTCATGCCGAAAGGCGAGTAGGACCTAAGTTCATGTATCCAGTATGTTTCTAATCTGGATACTCCCCGTAAACAAGAATCGCCCCTCCAATGCGGGATAAATTTATCAATAATTTGAAAACAGGTACCAGTGGGGTTCTTATCATGTGTAGTAAATAATGGCGAGGCACACTGATTGGTGCGGCCATTTTTAATACTGGCCAGATGTTCATTGACCCTCATAGTAAAGGTCCTGATGGTGCCCCCCACATATTGTTTACCACAAGGGCAGGTGATAAGATAGACTATATATCTGTTAGCGCAAGTGGTAAAGTGCTTCAACTACGAGAAGTGGCTGTAGACTCAAAAGTGTCTGTCTTGTGTCTGCCACATGAGTTATGAAGACAAAGGTTGCACCTGCGGCAAGGGTAATAGCTCTTGCATTGTTGGAAGAAAACAGCCCTCGTGGGTGGATCAATAATATTGGGGGCAATATTCCCTTGTAAGGACCTAGCCCTCCTGAAAATGACCCCTGCTCGCTCTGGGAGAACTGGTCCCAAAAGTCTAAATCATTCAAAAAACCCCTCAATGATTAGTGATGATCCTTAAATCGGGATTCCGGCCTGAAAAAAAAAAAGTAAAAGTCAGCAGCTACAAACACTGTAGCTGCTGACTTTAAATAAGTACTTACCTGTCCTGGGTGCCCGCGATGTCGGCCACCCGAGGCCGACCGTCCCTCGGCTCTCGTGTCCCGGCACCGCCATCCTAGGTAAAGGAAACAGGCAGTGGAGCCTTGTGGCTTCACTGCCAGTTTCCTACTGCGCACGCGTGAGCGGCGCGGCGCTCCGCTCTGTGAATGGCCCCGTGGTGTTCTGGGAACACACACAGTTCCCAGAAGACAACGGGGCCGCTCACCGAGGAGAAGAACACGCCGCAGAATAGGAAGAGGCAGATTAGGAAGACTGCCTAGCAACAAGGGTTTAGGTAAGTTTAAAAAAAATGTTTTTTCAAATTTTTTTTTTTTTTTTTAGGATTTTTGGTGATTTTTTTTTTTCCAGGGTGGCCCTCCACTTTAATTTGCTTATGCTGCATTGAGAAGGTGTAAAGAAGGCCCACCGAAACGTGTTGTCCTGAATGGACTTAAGATTATCAAACAGCAATGAACTCCTATCCGTTTGCATGGCTCTAACAATGTCTTTGTCTAAATCCCCAGGTCTATATCCCTTTTCAACAAATTTCATTTTCAAAGTGTCGGCTTGATGTAAAAATACTACAGAATTGGTACAGTTTCTTCGCAAACGAAGAAATTGGCCATAAGGGACAGATGAAAGCCATTAACCATGATGGCAACTATCGACCGGAATGTAACCATTCCGGTCGGTAGGCTTGAAAAAGGTCTTTAGCTCCAATCCTCCACTCTGGCTATTGACTAGACATGTGCAATCAGTTTCGTAACGAATCGAAATTCGGCCGAACTTTGCATCTTTTGGACATTCGGATGCATCGAAATGTCCAAATAAAAAAATAATGAATTTCAACTAATACCAAAGAAATTATAGCGAATATAACGAATGAATTCGACAAGATTTGGTAATTTAAGATCTAATGAAACAAAAGGTCAACTCAAAGTAAATCTTACAGTCCAATCAGCTGATTAATTTTGTGCTGGAGGTTGGATTACTGGCAAAGTGCATTCTTGAGAACTTAGTAAGAAGAGTGTTGTATTGTATTTGAGCAGAGGAGAAGAGATATTGTCATTGTGTGTGTTAATAGATTCAATAAACAAATGACTTCCCAAACTACGAATCATTATCACGAATATATATACATGCATAAACATTGAATTTCAACTAATAAGAAAGAAATTATAGCGGAAATAATGAATGAATTTCAACATGATTCGATATTCAGTATAACGAATATCGACACTCTACGCATAAAAACGAATTATCCGAAAACGAATTAACGTAACATAACGAATATAACAAAACGAAACTATGTATTTTACGAATAACAACAAACCGAAACTAAACGAAATTTCCTGTTGTGCACAAGTCTAGTATTGACAGCAATCTCCAAATCTAAAAAATGGATGGAGGTCTCACTAGCCTCGTAACTCAAGGAAATGGCTCTATTATTGCCATTCAAAATAGCCATAAAGTCATGAAGGGACTCTATGTCCCATATAGCAATACATGTTTAGCTACAGTGCCTTGCAAAAGTATTCGGGCCCCTTGAACTTTTCAACCTTTTGCCACATTTCAGGCTTCAAACATAAAGATATAAAATTTTAATTTTTTGTGAAGAATCACCAACAAGTGGGACACAATTGTGAAGTGGAATGAAATCCATTGGATATTTTAAACTTTTTTAGCAAATAAAAAACTGAAAAGTGGTGCGTGCAAAATTATTCGGCCCTTTTACTTTCAGTGCAGGAAACTCACTCCAGAAGTTCAGCGAGGATCTCTGAATGATCCAATGTTGTCCTAAATGACTGATTGTGATAAATAGAATCCACCTGTGTGTAATCAAGTCTCTGTATAAATGCACCTGCTCTGTGATAGTCTCAGGGTTCTGTTGAAAGCGCAGAGAGCATCATGAAGACCAAGGAACACACCAGGCAGGTCCGTAATACTGTTGTGGAGAAGTTTAAAACCGGATTTGGATACAAAAAGATTTCCCAAGCTTTAAACATCCCAAGGAGCACTGTGCAAGCGATCATTTTGAAATGGAAGGAGTATCAGACCACTGCAAATCTACCAAGACCTGGCTGTCCCTCTAAACTTTCAGCTCAGACAAGGAGAAGACTGATCAGAGATGCAGCCAAGAGGCCCATGATCACTCTGGATGAACTGCAGAGAACTACAGCTGAGGTGGGAGAGTCTGTCCATAGGACAACAATCAGTCGTACACTGCACAAATCTGGCCTTTATGGCAGAGTGGCAAGAAGAAAGCCATTTCTCAAAGATATCCATAAAAAGTCTCGTCTAAAGTTTGCCACAAGTCACCTGGGAGACACACCAAACATGTGGAAGAAGGTGCTCTGGTCCGATGAAACCAAAATTGAACTTTTTGGCCACAATGCAAAACTATATGTTTGGCGTAAAAGCAACACAGCTCATCACACTCAACACACCATCCCCACTGTCAAACATGGTGGTGGCAGCATCATGGTTTGGGCCTGCTTTTCTTCAGCAGGGACAGGGAAGATGGTTAAAATTGAGGGGAAGATGGATGCAGCCAAATACAGGACCATTCTGGATGAAAACCTGTTGGAGTCTGCAAAAGACCTGAAACTGGGACGGAGATTTATCTTCCAACAAGACAATGATCCCAAACATACAGCAAAATCTACAAAGGAATGGTTCACAAATAAACGTATCCAGGTGTTAGAATGGCCAAGTCCATTGTTGTCGAAGAGGATTCCAGTGGGAGGAGGGAGGAGCCGGATGTGGGTGGCTAATTGGACCAGCTGCTGATCCCGGGATGCCGGACGTCTCCTCCTCCAGCTCCGGCGTGCGGCTGAGAGCAACCCTGTCCCCTCGGTAGATTCGTCCACCCCCCCCCCCCCGTGCTGGAACCAGGGAGCCCCGGAGCCCGATGACCCTCGCCGTGCCGCCGCTAATCCCCCGCTAATCCCCCGTAGGATACCAGGCACGAACCCCCCAGCCACACCAAAAGCACCCCGGGCAAGTGCAGACACGCCGGGAGGAAAAGGAAGCAGACAGCAGCCAAGCTGGGAGAGAACCGAACTGAAGGGCTGCACCGCTCGTAGAAGCAGCCGACACAGGGAAAAGGAAAAAAAAAAAAAAAAGAGCTTGGTAAGACCGTTTAAAATCCGACTGAGGGGGTAAGTGCCTTCCTTTTTTTCAAACAACTTGTGAGATCCCCCCTCTCTGCAGGAGACTGGGAACTATAGACTAAAATCGTGAAAAGTAATATTATAACTCTGTGAATATGCTAATGTAAACTATCCCCTCTGTGGAAGGCTATTATTTTTCTATGACTCATAATTGATCTTATTCAGCGACAAAACATATGTAGCTAGTCTCACAGTCATATATATGTTTGATAGAATGGGCTCTCACAAGCTGCAACTAAAGCTAACCTGCCCCAGGCAATTTAAAAGTGGACATGTAATGCAATCTTTGTGTATGTCAGTGCGGTCAGCTCATACATAAAACGCACCCCTGATGATAACCGAGAACGGGACTTGCTGGGATTGTGGTGGTCGAAGGCGGCTGACCGGCAGGACTTGTAGACCTGTAGAAATTGCCTACTGGAGGGTCACCAAGTTGGAGGGTTTTCCCCTCCCCTCCCCCCTGATCGCTCCCACCCCCCCCCCATCTACCTCTTCCTGGGCCTACTGCTCACTCCCAGGGGACTTAAAATTACAGTAAGGGCACTGCCCCATCACAGGGTGTAAGAGCTACCCTCAGAAAGATCAGGGGCACACGAAAAATACCCGACCCGAAGGGGGAGGGACCTCAGAAGAAAGCAACCCTTCGGTGACTGTAAACTGTACCGGTGAGGGGTGGAATATAGATTGCATCAATACATAGGGGAGCACACCTGAAGGACACAGATACTTACCCCGCAGGGGCCCCAGGGTTAGCAGCATAATGAAGGGAAGGGGAGGGAAAGCGGCAGCGGCCAATACGGCTAGTAGTAATAGTAGTAATAGAACAAGTGTGAGCCCAGGCGCTATAAGGAAATACATGGTCCAAGATGGGAATAAAGGGAGCCCAGGGAAGGCTGGCGGTTCTAAATGCAAAACCCCTGAACCCTTACCCAAAGTCAGTACACGAAGACAGCTAGCGGAGATTGATACCAACACTCTAAGTACGGAGACAAGGGCAGAGACCGCAGAGGCCCCCCAGGAAGAGAACCAAGTAGCAACAAAAAGGGAGATGGCAGAAATGTTCGCAAGGCTAGAAGCAATTATCAAAAGCGAGATCGGAGCAATCCGACAGGACATGGGCCATACACTAAAAAGAGTGGAAGAGCTGGAAATAACAACAGATACTCAGGGAACGGAGATAAAAGTCCTCAAACAGCAAATAGAAGAAATTCAAAGAGAACAAAGGAACCTCCGGTACAGATTGGAAGACCAGGAGAACCGTAACAGGAGGAAGAACCTGCGGATAAGAGGTCTGCCCGAAAAGGAAGGGGGGAAAGAAAACCTCCAAGAAATAATAGATCAAATTTTTGGAGATCGCCTGGATCCAACTGAAAACAGACCTAAGATCAAGTTAGATCGGGCTCACAGGATAAGGAAGCCAGCGGAGATCAGGGGAGATGCCCCACGAGATGTAATTGTCCGATTTCACAATTTCCAAGACAAAGAAAAGATCAAAGCAAGTATAAGAGCAAACCAACAAGTGAAATACGGAGAGGAAAGCCTACAGATCTTCCCGGATTTATCTGCAGAGACCCTAGCCAGGAGAAGAACCCTCAAGCCACTTCTAGCCCACCTCAAAGCAAATGACGTTCAATACTCATGGGGCTTCCCGGCATGTCTGACTGGACACAAGGAGGGCCGCTCCGCGACACTTAGGTTTCCAGAAGAGACACAAAAATTCTGCCAACGCTTGGAAGTGCCACTGGTGGAAATTCCGGGGTGGTGGGAAACTCAAGAGAACAGGGAGGGGATACCTGCCTGGAAACCAGTTACTAATATGAGGCGACCGTAATTAGGAGACACAGGATTGTAATATGCTCACAAATAAAAAGAAAAAAGAAAGAAAGGATTGAAAGAAGGGACGAAGAAAGAAAGGAGGGGGAAAGAAAAAAAAAAAAAGAAAAAAAAAAAGGGGGGGGGGGAGCGAGAATGGCGGGGGGAGGGTTGGCGGGTGCGGGTTCTAGGGGGGGTGGTGAGGGGAAGTGGGGAGGAGGGCGGGAGTCGGGTACTCAGGGGAAAGTAGGCAGATCCAAGGATGGTACCTCCGAGCTCAATCTCTAGGGGGAGAACCAGGGGGCCAGGAGGAGTGAGTGGGGCCACGGTTAAAAGGGCCAGGCGAAGGTCCCTTACCCCAAGGGGGGGGGAGAGGGAGGGGGGAGGATGGGGGGATGACAGGGGGGGGATGGGGGAGGGATGGAGGGGGGTGAGGGCAAGACCGGTTGGCGTGGCACTGCTCCCCGCTCTCCAGATCCGAAAGAGAGGTTCAGCCAACGAGGAGGTGCGTCAATAGGATGGCTGGGATAAACTTAATCTCATATAACGTGAGGGGCATCAACTCTCCCGTGAAGTGCGCAAACATAGTAGGGGAGTTGGGGTTCCTCAAAGCGGAGGTAGTCTTCCTTCAGGAGACGCACTTCCTCGTGGGTAGGAATCAAAGAATACGCTCGAGGGACTTCCCAAACTGGGAATACGGGGACACCCCAGTTAAGAGCTCAAAGGGTATAGCGATAGGCTTTGCCAAAAACATTAGGTTTGGTGTAGATGAAAGAATGATTGACCCTGAGGGACGGTTTCTATTCCTCAGGGGCAAGCTTAATGGGGTGGAATGCACGTTGGCAAACATCTACTGCCCAAACACCAACCCTGGGGGGTACCTATTGGGCATCCTTTCAAAATTGGAAAGCTTCAAAAGGGGGAGGACCATCATTGCAGGAGACTTTAATATATGCCTTGATCCAGGGAAAGATAGTACGTCGTGTGTCCGTGGGACCGGAGGGATATGGATGAACAAACTTAAAAGGAAGCTGCATCAACACCAACTGTTAGACATTTGGAGGTTGCAGCACCCGAATAATAGAGATTACTCCTACTACTCCCACGTACACTCGACGTACTCTAGGTTAGATTTCTTTTTGGTGGAACATAGGCATGTGGACGAGGTAGAAGCAACAAGAATAGGGTCGATTACATTTTCCGACCATGCGCCAGTGAGCCTTCTGTGGAAAGTAATTAAAGGAGGTCAGCCTTCCAGCAGCTGGCGATTAAACGAGGATTTATTGCACGATAGAGACATAGACCAGCGCATTAAAGAAGGACTAGAACTCTATTTTAAAACTAATTCGGTTGAGGAAACTTCAGAAGCTGTAGTTTGGGAGGCCCATAAAGCCTTTATCAGAGGCATCTTAATAAAAGCGGGCTCAGAAAGGAAGAAAAAGGAGGCCAAGGAAGGATTAGCCATACAGAAAAGTATTCATGAGTTGGAACAACGACATAAGCAAACGGGAGAAGAGGAGATATTGGTAGAATTACATAAAAAAAGAGAGGCCATGCGAGAGCTCATAGAAATAGACAACCGTAAGGTATATAATCGGGTAAAGAAAGAAAGATATATAGGAGGCAATAGACCCGGGAGGCTCCTGGCTAGGGTCCTAAGTAAAAAGAAGAATAATAATTATATCGATAAAATAAGAACTAAATCAGGCGAGACGGCCTATAAAGATAAAGACATTGCTAGGACCTTCCAGGAGTTCTATGGGGGACTGTATGCTATAAATAAAAAAAATTAGCACTGAAGAGAGGGCAGAAAAGCAAGGGAAAATTAAAAAATATTTAGAAGACAGTGGCCTGGCTAAACTTTCAGAAAATGAACAAACTAACTTGGAAGCCCCATACACGGAACTTGAAGTGAGGAAAGCGCTCAAAGGGTTGCAAATGGGAAAAAGCCCAGGTCCGGATGGACTGACGGTGCTCTACTATAAAAAATACCAGGACCTCCTAACACCAAAAATGTGCTCCTATATGAATGACGCCAGGGAAAAAGGGGAATTGAGAAAGGAAGCCTTAGAAGCCATAATAGCAGTTATCCCAAAGGAAGGCAAAGACAACACAGTATGCTCAAGCTACAGGCCGATCTCTCTCCTAAACGTCGACACGAAAATTTATGCTAAGGTAATCGCGGACCGACTAAAACCCATAATAGAAAGGATAGTGCACCCAGATCAGGTCGGGTTCGTGCCAGGCCGACAAGGCAGGGATAATAGCATCAAGACCCTCCTGGCGGTGCAGCAGATGAAGAAAAATGGAGTCCCAAGTCTACTCTTGTCAATAGACGCTGAAAAAGCGTTTGATAGGGTAGACTGGGACTTCATGATGGGTACACTAGAGGAGATGGGTTTCGGGATCAAGATACGGAGAAGAATAGGGGCATTGTATTCGGGACCCACTGCTAGAGTAAGAACAAACGGAGTCCTGTCAGAGCCGTTCGAGATGTATAATGGGACAAGACAGGGGTGTCCGCTCTCCCCTGTCTTGTTCGTATTAGCCTTAGAACCTCCACTAGAGACGATCAGGCGGTGCCCGGACATTAGTGGGGTAACGATAGGTAAGGATCAATACAAACTAGCCGCATTTGCGGACGATATCCTCTTATACATATCACGCCCAAGGATATCCCTCCCGAATATAATGTCAACCTTGTTAGAGTATGGTAAGCTTTCTAATTTTAAAATAAACCCAAATACACTAACCTTTAACACCAGTAAACCCAGAGATCATTCATATCAGAAGCACTTCCCCTTTTTATGGGGGCAAAAGGAGTTAAACTACCTAGGGATTAAGATCACAACCTCGTATGAGACGCTTTTCCACGCCAACTTCATGCCACTTCTTAATGAGATTAAGCAAGAACTCAGTAGAATTCACCTAGGACAATTATCCTGGGGTGGGAGAATAAATATATATAAAATGGTTGTATTGCCAAAAATTACCTATATAATGCAAATGTTGCCAGTGGCACTTCCACAGGCATACTTAAGAAAACTGCAATCAATTTTTCTAAGGTTTATCTGGAGAGGGAAAGCACCACGTTTAAAATTTTCACTATTGACAAAAGCGAAGGGCCATGGGGGATGGGGAGCACCAGATGTGTGTAAGTACTATGAAGCTATAGCTCTAGCCAGAGTAATTGATTGGGTAAAAAATAAAGCAGATAAACACTGGGTGAAAATGGAGAGGGAGATTAGTAATGCAAGGTTGAATAGAATAATCTGGATACCCCCACACTTAAGAGAATTTAGTTCCGAAACGCACGAGATCACTAAACACGCACTAAAGATATGGGACAAGGTTCACAAGAGGGAGCACTGGGGATATAATTCCCCTTTAATGTCACTTAAGGATTCAGCATACTTTGCACCAGGGAGGGGGGAGTGGTTTGGGAGCTGGCTATTAGATGAAAACATACAGTTAAAAGATGTTATGCAACAGAACAAAATATGCACATATCAAGAATTAAAGGAAAAAAGAAGTTTGCTGGTAATAAATACCTGGCGGTACAACCAACTGAGTCAGTTTATCAGATCCCTCCCAAAACCAATTAGATCAATGGGAAACCTATGCCCACTAGAGAAAATGTGCTTGGAGAAAGACAGGAAGGGGGGGTTTTCCCAGACATATAGATTACTGATAGGACTAGGGAACACGGAAACCCCCTCTTTTATAAAGAAGTGGGAGAAGGAGTTGGGGAGGGAGCTTACTCCCCCAGAGGGGTTATTGATCCTAAGCAGAGCAACAGCTACGTCAGTCAATAGTAAAATCCTGGAGTTGAATTATAGATGCCTAACCGGGATGGAGAGGAATGTATAAAGGTAAAATGTTTAAATACAACGTAAACAAGCTTTGTAAGATAAAAAAAAAAAAAAGTACAATCAGCATTACCACGATGATGAGAAGCAGGAATGGGATGAAGTTGGAAGTACTGATAACTGAAAAACGATTCCCAGACAAATAATCTTGCTGAGTGGAAAAAAAAAAAAAAAAAAAGAATGGCCAAGTCAAAGTCCATACCTGAATCCAATCGAGAATCTGTGGAAAGAGCTGAAAACTGCTGTTCACAAACACTCTCCATCCAACCTCACTGAGCTCGAGCTGTTTTGCAAGGAAGAATGGGCAAGAATTTCAGTCTCTCGATGTGCAAAACTGATAGAGACATACCCCAAGCGACTTGCAGCTGTAATCGTAGCAAAAGGTGGCTCTACAAAGTATTAACGCAAGGGGGCCGAATAATTTTGCACGCCCCACTTTTCATTTTTTTATTAGTTAAAAAAGTTTCATCAACCCAATAGATTTCGTTCCACTTCACAATTGTGTCCCACTTGTTGGTGATTCTTCACAAAAAATAAAAATTTTATATCTTTATGCTTGAAGCCTGAAATGTGGCAAAAGGTTGAAAAGTTCAAGGGGGCCAAATACTTTCGCAAGGCACTGTATATGCCAAGAAGAGACCAAACAACCGATGGGCCTTACTTCAGGCCATCATTGTAGGCTCGGCGGAGGGGTCAAACAGGACTACACCCTACCCCCAAAGCAGGCCATAACCATAGTAATGAAACTATGGCAAACATAGGAACCACTATGGCATCTAACACTAGACGTATTTATTTTACTCCGAGAACATCAAATAATTAGAAAAATCAAATATATTAATATTGTTCAAACAAACAATCGTAGAGACAAAGGGTTTGACTAGAGGACCAATATTGCACCTGAGGAGGGAGATAGAGAAAGCAAGTGGGGAAAAGAAAAAAAAACTGACAAAAGTGCAGAGGAATGAGACCATACCTGTCCAGGATGCCACCCTACTACCTGAGTGTCCGGTACCTGTAGGTAAGAAAGCCAAGAGGTCCATACCTTTTAAACAAGTGTTGTTTGTCTCGTAGGACACTAACCGTTTTTTCGTGGAGCATGATCCAGGTTAGCTTTTGCTTCATTAAAGCTAGATTAATCACTGGGCTTTTCCAAGCAGTAGCGATTGCTATTTTGGCCGCCAAAAACATAAAATATTAAAGTCTGTGTGGATCTTGGGATATTTTCCACAGGTTTGTTAAGCAATGCTATTCGAGGGTCTTTATTAATGTTGACCATAGTGACTGAATGAATTAAGAAATGAATCCGTATCCAGAAACGACGGAACTTAGGACAAATCCAACATATATGAAGATCTTAGCCCACCTGGCTACAGCCCCTAAAGCAGGAGGTGGATTAATTTGGGTATATTTTAGAGAGGTGTTCTGGCACTAGATACCATCTCGCAAGCACCGTATACCCCACTTCAATCAGGGCAGCATTCATAATGCCCTTATGTATGTGTGCAGTCCAGTCCTTCACCTCAGGGGCAATGCCCAAGTCCCTCTCCCAAGCTATTTAATAAGGTAAGGAAGTTAGGAAGTAAGGAAGTTTCGACAAGGGGGAAACAAAGCATTTGTACAAAATGGAGATGCAACCCTGCTGAAAAGTCTTCTGCATGCATCTGTTTTCGAACTGCGTTCGCACTGTAAGATCGGGACTTCTCTTTTGTAGAGAACTCAAAAAATTGTGTATTTGTTGTAGGCGGAAATTCTCAGAAGGGGCATTTCCAAATCCTGCACAAAATACAAAGAAGGCTGTACACCTCTGGTCAAGAAAGTGTCCTATGCAATAGAGTCCCTTGTTCTTCCACCAATGAAAAAGAACAGACATCATACCTGGTGGAAATTGAAGGGTGTTAACCAATTTCCTTTTTTAATTTCTAGAATTGTTTTAGTGTATCTCTTGTTACATTTCCTGTGCTCCTTAGCTCCGTTTAGTAGCCATAATGTGAAATTTACAACCACTTTAACAAACTAATTTTGTATTTATGTTTTTATCCAAAATGCACACACTTTACATAAGTTTCAATTAGATAAAAGACTCTTGGGTGAAAAGTACAATAAACTTGGAGTAAAGCATTGATAAATTGACTCCTAAATGTCATGCAGATAAGGTTTACATCTACTTGAAGAATTAGCAGTCTGTCAGGCGAAAAAGATGATGTTGTAACATGTAATGGTGGAATGTATCACCAGAAAACACTTCAATTAAGCAATTTCCTTGTACTGACTGCACTACGATTTGGAAGCATTAAAAAACGATTTCCCTAAAAGTAACAACTTGTAACCTCATAGTGACCTGAGAGTTTAGCTTTATTAAGATTAATTTGAGTGCTGTCCTCATTCCTTGTGCTAAGTACTGTTCTCTTTCCATTCCATACTTATAAAGTCATTTATCAAAAGAAATAATGATTCAGCCCTGGATCTTCACCCCTAGGCTTATACAAAGTGCTGAGAACTTTCTGCTTCAACTGGCAATGCCCTAGGATTTTCAGACAACCTTTAGTTATATTTAGTATTTATTTTTAAGTCTTATACAATATGGAGTTACAGCTTTCTACAAGTATGTAGCCCTCTTTCCCTTTTTTTTTGGGGGGGGGGGGGGGGGGGTGAGAAATGGTCCTCAAACAGGATATTGCACTAAACCTATAGAGAAATAAAAGAACCAGAACCTTTCCTAGGTGGAAGAGTGGGATTAATAATAAAGCTGGCAGTGCCTCCACCCAGTACAGGGCCTCTGTGAGCCGTAATTTAATCAAACTACTGCAACCAGCATATAACATTAACCATAAGTACATCAGTATGGGAATATTGCAAGATTTATTGCTATTAATAGTACATATACCCAGGGGCGTACCTAAAGCATTTGGCACCCGGGGCGGATCCTATATCTCTCCCCCCCACTCCAGGCGGGCAGGCAGCGCACCACGCGTCGGCGTCAAGTGACGTTCGGGTAGTATACTGGCTGGTTAGGTGATATAGTGCCAGGTTAGGGTGGTATATAGAGCCAGGTTAGGGTGATATATAGAGTCAGGTTCGGGTGGTATATAAAGCTAGGTTAGGGTGGTATATAGTGCCAGGTTGAGGTGGTATATAGTGCCAGGTTAGGGTGGTATAAAGAGCCAGGTTAGGGTGGTATATAGAGACAGGTTAGGGTGGTATATAGAGACAGGTTAGGGTGGTATATAGAGAAGGTTAGGTCTGCATGTAGTGACAGTGTGCTCAGTCACTTACAGCATGTCAGATAATGAAGATTCCCGGGCTGCTGTGGTCTCTCCTCCTAGCCTAACAGCCTAATTTGAAGAGTTGACAGGGGAGTTACAGAAAGCCTCCCCCACACCGCTGGGCTCTGTGCTGATCCGATCAACTTTTTACAGAGCTGCATTGACAGGGAAAGTGCAGGGGCCCCACATGCACCCAGGGTCCCTGGGTAGTGCCTGACACTCCCCTAATGTGTGTTACCCAGGGTGGACTGCCCCCCCTCCCCCTTGGTACGCCACTGCATACACCGAAAGAGGTATTATCAGCAAAGGACACAACAAGGACCCTGTTGATTAGTGCATATACCTGGGTATGTATAGTTTTTAATAAAGATGCCTCCAGAAAAATGTTGCTGCAAAGTCTAGTTGTGGAGACCTCTGGGGATGATCACGATGCAGCACCTGTCTTTGTTTGGGAGAACTGAAGACAAGACCACTACACACATAAAGTAGCACAGACCTAGCTATCTGGCACTGAACATGTAAGATAACAACAATAGGACATTGATAAGTCTGTCATGAGGATTTAGATACACACGCAAGAAGCTATGGTCAGCTGCAGATAAACTATTAGAACATAGAAATACTTGCCTAATAGTCTCTGCTTCTAATCTGGGTGAAAATACAGCAGCACTTGTATTTGGACACCTGGTCTCTATCTGCTTCCTTCCTCTGGGATTCTTAACCCAGCCTCCCAGAGACAGGAAGTGCATACATAATTAACTGTGTAAAATTAAGAGCACAGGTATTCACAAATAAAGACAGTAGAGGGCAGCAGATCCCTACATGTGTCTTAAAGCGGAGTTCCACCAAAAAGGGGAAGTTTTGCTTTACGCACTCCTATTCCTCTCCCCTGCCATATTTGGCATGTCATTTTTTTTTGGAGGCAGCTGGTACGTAGTTTTGACAGGTACCTGCCCTCTTTTCCACTTAGATCACCTAGGAAGTTCTCCTCTCCTCTTCCCTCCCTGCAGTCTTCTGGGGACACATTACAGGTCCCAGGAGACTGCTGGACCATTCAGCAGGCGCATTGTGCACCCAGCCATAAACCAAGCTGTCACAGCTGGGTGCCCACAGTTGAAATGCCGGAACCGGGCAGAGGAGAGGGAGAGAAGCAACGGTTTGGGTGACCACATCACACAGTTGATTGTGTGTTTATTAAACTTTTTGTAGCTTCTGACTATTAATAAACACAAAAATGGCACTTGTCAAGCGTCCTGAATGTCCACCCATTTTGCTCCACTCCTCAATTCATATAAGCTGTATTATAGCTTCCATGAATGAAAAACCCTTTAGGAATGGATGAGGACCTTTCATTCATCCACCTTCCCTCCATTCATAGAACATTTTTCATTGATAGAAACTAGAGTACATCTACTATGAATGGAGGAGGATGGCAGAAAGGGTGGGCATAGTCGGCACCCTTTAGTGCCCGTGACAGGTTTCTCGGCTCGTATTAACACCTGCAGCACTGGAAGATTATGGCTGTGAGGGTAGGGAGGGATCAGAGGACAGAGGATTTCAACTAAAACTGCAGCCAGCAGTACAGTCACAATAGTACTGTCCTTTGTGCTGATTTTTTTTTAATAAAAAGATTTGACTAAACTTAAAAAAAGATCTGACTGTAAACGTAATAATACTAGATGGATAAAGGGGGATTTTGGGAGCCACAATGGTATATTGCCTCAAATGTGGAAATCACTTAGCTGCCCGTGCATCTTGGATTTGATATTCACACTCATTGTGTGGCACTTGGCACTTTGTTGTATTTTTGCACTTATTGTTCTGACTCAACTACAAGGCTATAAATGTTATCTTCAGCTTTACATAGAGCTTACATGACCTGGTGATCTATTTATCCCTTGCATCAATTCAGGCAGCTTAACTCAATGAATAACTCACTGTATGGAAAGACAGACGATGAATCCTCTCGAACGTTCCGTTTAATGATGGATATTCATAGGTAGAAAAACGTTGCAGTTGTAAGCCACATGTAAGATGTTACAGCAATGAGGTATACTGTGCACAATGAATCAGAGAGAGGAAGGGGAGGAGAATATACAGAACTATGGTGAGAGAAAGAGTTCAGATAGACAGAG
Source organism: Lithobates septentrionalis (assembly GCA_037952835.1). Taxonomy (NCBI): domain Eukaryota; kingdom Metazoa; phylum Chordata; class Amphibia; order Anura; family Ranidae; genus Lithobates; species Lithobates septentrionalis. Next base: position 31,575 of record JBBDGP010005106.1, read on the forward strand.
GGAACAAATCTTAAAAACACAGAGCATAATAAATCACATAGTGTAACACAACACTCCCCGTCTGAAATCTTTAGATTTCATAACCATAAACAATTATATATATATTCAATAAGTCCAATACTGTTAAATGTCCTGGAACCTGTAATGAAAAACATGCAACAAGCAAGTATAAACAATAAGTCCAACAGGATTGAAGAACATGTAGTCCGAAGTATGACGTCTTCAAAGAATTCCAAAGTTCAAGGTAGAACCTGTAGATAGCAGCAATGTACTCCCCGCCGTGCCAACAGCATGGCTAGTCCTTGCATAAGTCACTCACCTGGCAAAAGGAGTACTAACTCAGTAATTGGTCGAGTGAAGGTTCGTGTGGATCCTCCCTTGGTTACCTTGACTTCTACCTTCCGGACCTTGTTATCGTCACTGGGCATAACCTTGGTAATAAGACCCATAGGCCACTCATTCCGACAAACTTCCTTGTCTTTTAGAAGGATGAGATCTCCAACCTTAAGATTAGGCTTAGATGTTTGCCATTTGTTACGACCTTGAAGGTGATGAAGATACTCCTTCCTCCAGCGATGCCAAAACACATTGGCAAGATGCTGCACCTGCTTCCATTGACGCCTGTAGATATCCTTGGGTTCAATCTCACTTGAAGATATTACAGCAGTCCCAATCTTTTGAGTAAGGAGTGAAGCTGGAGTAAGGATCACTGGAGCATCAGGATCTGAAGATACCGGCACTAAAGGTCTTGCGTTCACTATAGCACACACTTCAGCGAGAAATGTAGACAAAGTATCATGGGTGAGTGGTAAAGACTTGTGAGTCTGCAACATGGAGTCGATAGGGGGTGAGTAGGACTCCTCACACAAAAAGCTTGGAGGTGACAGCCATAAGCTGTCCTGAAGAACATCAGATGACACGGCTCTGGTCCCACAGTCAGCTGGATTGAGTTCAGTGGGAACGTAATGCTATTGACTTGGTAGGGAGAATCTCTTAATACGTTCAACCCTGTTGCTGACGTACACATAAAACTGTTTTGTTTGGTTGTATATGTAACCAAGTACTACCTTACTGTCTGTATAGAAGGTGAAAGAATCAATTCTAGTGTCCATTTCACTTCGTATGACTTCGGCAATTTCTACTGCTAGCACGGCTGCACAAAGTTCAAGTCTTGGTATGGTATGTGCAGGTTTGGGAGTGAGTTTTGCCTTGCCTAGGACAAAACTACAGTGTGATTCCCCATTCATTTCAGAGATCTTTAAATAGGCTACAGTAGCAATAGCTTGAACTGATGCATCAGAGAAAATATGAATTTCCCCCCGGTAAACAGTTGAAATAGAACCTGGAACATAGCAACGGGAAATCTGAAGTTTTCCTAGTGACTTCAAAGAATGTCTCCACCTTTCCCACTTGTGTTGATTCTCACTAGGTAAGGGAGTATCCCAGTCTATGTTCTCAGTAGATAACTCTGTTAGCAGAATCTTACCTTGAATGGTAACTGGAGCAAGGAAACCGAGTGGGTCATAGATGCTATTCACGACCGACAGGACTCCTCTCTTAGTGAAGGGTTTGTCATAAGTTGACACTTGGAAGGTGAATGTGTCTTGTTCGATGTTCCACAACAAACCCAGACTTCGCTGTACAGGAGGCACATCTGTACCCAAATCAAGGTTTTTTAGACTGGTGGCATAGTCCTCAGAGTGAAAGGCATTCATAAGTTCCTGGCTGTTGGATATAATCTTGTGCAGTCTAAGGTTTGCTGTAGCCAGCATCTCCTTTGTTCTGGTGAGGAGATCAATCGCTTCTTTAGCGGTTGGAAAAGACTTGAGTGCGTCATCAACGTAGAAGTTTCTTTCAACAAACTGACGAGCATCAGATCCATATTCTTCTTCTCCAGTCTGAGCTGTTCTTAGCCCATAAGTTGCCACTGCAGGAGAAGGACTGTTGCCAAAGACATGTACCTTCATTCGAAAGTCTATAACTTCCGTGTGGATGTCATTGTCTTTGTGCCATAGAAACCTGAGGTAGTTTCTGTTGTCTTCTCTGACAATGAAGCAGTGAAACATCTGTTGAATGTCTGCCATAACTGCTACAGGTTCTTGTCTGAAGCGAATCAAGACTCCTATTAGACTGTTGTTCAAGTTAGGCCCTGTAAGGAGCATGTTGTTGAGAGAAACACCTTCATGCTGAGCACTGGAATCAAAGACAACTCTGATTTGGTCTGGTTTACGTGGGAGATACACGCCAAAGGATGGAAGGTACCAGCATTCTTCTCCCTCCTTTAGTGGGGGTGCAGGCTCTGCATGATCTCTGTCAAATATATTTTGCATAAAGTCGACAAAGTGTCTTTGAATCTCTGGTTTCCTGCTTAAGTTTCGTTTTAAGGAGGAGAATCTACTGATGGCCTGTTGCAAGTTGTTGGGCAGTCTCTCTCTTGGGAGACGAAAAGGTAGGGGTGCTACCCAGTTATTGGAGTCGTCTTGAAAGAACTCATTGTCCATTTCCTTGATGAATTCTTTGTCTTTCATTGAAGGAGCCAGTATGTCATCTTGACTGTTGTATTAAACACTGAAGAGCCAAAGTCGTCATCGTGGCACGAGAAAGGGCTTGTGTTACCTGAGATACCATGTTGCCATCCATGGCTGGCTATCTTCTCTTTCACCCAGTAGTGATGTGGGCATGGCTCAAAGTAAGTGTTTCGGCCATTTGGCAGAACATTTGTCTTGAATGACGAAATGTTGGTAGGTCTCTTAATTTTGCCTATACAGACGTTGCCTATGATGACCCACCCTAGATCCATGCGCTGAGAAAATGGGGCATCTGGGGGTCCACTGACTTGTCTGTGTACCTTGTGAACTCTTAGAATGTCTCTTCCTAACAGAAGAAGGATCTGAGCATCTTTGTCAAGCGGCGGTATCTCATTTGCTATTACCTTCAGGTGAGGGTGATAGAAAGCAGCAGCTGGAGTAGGGATTTCTTCCCTGTTAGCAGGTATCTGATTGCACTCGACAAGTGTAGGTAGAGGTAATTGCAAGTTACCTTTGAGAGAAGATACCATGAGTCCATGAGCCCTTCTTCCAGAAACCTCTGTAGTTCCACTACAGGTACCCAAGGTGTAAGGATGAGCTTCGCCTTTTATTTCAAATAGATTAAACAGTTCTGATTTTGCAAGCGATCTATTGCTCTGATCGTCTAAGATAGCATAGGCTTTTAGAGTCTTTTCTGGTTGGTCCTTGTGGTATATGTTCACCAAGCATATTTTAGCACCGGACTTATCGCAGCGGTCTTATCCACAAACTTCAGTGCAGGATGAAGAAATGATGGTAGAATTAGGCACTTGGTCTGTATTCTCCCCGCCATGCGTTAACCTGGGAGGAGCGTTAGCAGGTTGTGCAGAGCTGGGCTCAAGCGGATGTAGGGCTTGCACATGCTCTTCGGAGCCACACTCTATGCACTTGTTGGATACATTACAGTCCCTTGCAAAATGTTCGGTAGAAGCACAGCACCTGAAACATACCCTAAATGTCTTTAAAAGCTCCTTACGCTCTCCAAGATGCTTTTTCCTAAAGCCGATACATTTTTTGAGGGGGTGTGGGTTCTTGTGAATGGGACACTCTCTGTTAGGGTTTTCAATCTTCCTACTCTGTCTGTCCGTGGCAACAACTGTGGTAGGAGTGGGAAGGATGTCAGTCTTTTTCACGGATACTGGGCCTCTACGGCTTCTATAGTTGCCCTGAAGACTGGTACTCTTAGGAAATGGTGAGAAGAGACTGTACTCACCGTAGGAAAAACTTGGATCATTCTTGGTCTCTGCGATTCTCCTGATGAAGTTGCAGAAGAAAGAGAATGGTGGGAAGGAAACCTTGTTCTCTTTTTTGTATGATGATCCTAGTGCAGACCATTTCTCTTGTACACCATACGGGAGCTTGGAGACAATTGGGTTTACCCCTCTTGCAGTGTCAAGGTAACTGGGTCCGGGTAGTTTTGGGTCTGCCTTGGCTAGCTGAAGCTCAAGGAGAAGGTCACTCAGTCTCTGGAACTCCTTGTTGTCCTTACCAGATATCTTTGGGAAAGTTTCCAGGCGCATGAACAAGGCATTTTCTATAGCTTCTGGACTGCCATAACTTTGCTCTAGTCGCTCCCATGCAGCTGTGAGGCCTGCTGTAGGATTGTCCATGAAAACTGATCTTAATGGCTTAACACGTGCAGCAGATAGAGGACCAAGCCATCTAATCAGGAGATCCAATTCTTGTGCCGCTGTAATGCCAAGATCGCTGATTGCAGTTCTGAAAGCACATTTCCAACTTCTGTAGTTCTCAGGTTGGTCATCAAAACTTGTAAGACCAGTCTTTGTGAGCTCTCTGCGAAGTATGTACCTCACAAACTCTGCTGTCTCAGTTGTCTCTGCCTTTATGTGAGATGCTGTTGGCTGAACGGTGCTGATTGCACTATCTTTGACATTATTGTTAAAGGACACAGGTAAATATGGTGCAGCAGATGCGTTCAGGTGAGTTGCTTGCTTGAAGTCGGTTGTTCCAATGGTACGTTGATTCAATGCTGTACCGATGACAGGAAATTGATGACTTGCTTGCAGCTTGCTCTGATGCTCTGTGACATAAGAAGGAAGGTTAGGTAGGCAGGCAGGAAATGCATTGGAGTGATTTTGCATGCAGGAAGTTGCTGGAACCTCTTTAACTTGGAGCTGTGAAGGAGTTTCTAAGTTGCCGGGAGCATTGGAGACAATGGAGTGTATACTGCAGTGGCTTAGGACATAGTCTTTAGTGCGTTTGAGGGGATCTTCCATATCTGCTTTGTTTAGGTTGATGCTGTCTTTCTCACTTGCACCTTCGTCTGCACTGATAGCTTGCTCTAAAACTCTTAGCCTTGCCATAGCTGCGTCATGTTTACACTGTTCATTTAAGATTTCTATAGTCACTCTTTGACGTGCTGTGTGAGCTTCCAACTCTGCTCTTTGACGTGCTGGCTGAAGCACTGACTCCGTTTCCAACTCTGCTCTTTGACGTGCTGTTTGAGCTTCCAATTCTGCTCTCTTTTCTGCATATGCGACCTGCACCTTGCTGGCTTCCGCTTCAGCGCGGGCACTAATAAGTCGCTCACTGAGTGTTGAGTATCTTGAACTATGACTTCTAGAAGACCTTTTAGAATGTCTGGTGGAAACAGATCTGTGAGATGCAGTGTCCTGTATCAGCTTTAACTTTGCTTCTGCCTTTAATTTGGTTTGCTGGATAAAACTGTCTCTTTCCAGATTAAGAGCCTTGAAATTCTTTAATTCCTCGAGTGAAAGTTCTGTGTTCATATTTTGTAAGACATTAATGAACTTGTCACTGGTAAGCTGATAGAGCTCATAAGAGACAGAGAGTTGTTTAATGGCGCCCTCTAGTGTCAGTAATTCACCTTCAACAGACACTGTATTTGATTCAAAAGCAATCTTGTCCCAAATTAGCTTCAAGCTATTAAACAATTCAGTTCTTAAGGCTTCATAATTCTCCATCACTTTCCAGGTGGGTTTGACTGAGCATTTGGGTAAGTCAGTTGGCTCAGTGTCTTGTGCTGGAGTGGCTGTATATTCACATTGAGAGCTGTGGTGACTCATGGCTGACACAGGCAGAGAATGTCTCAGTGATAAGCAGGCAGGATCTGTGTGCTGTAATATGACACCCTGCAACCTGGTCTCAGATTATGAAGATTCCATGTGCTGCTGTCTCATTCTTTCTTGCAATGAGGGCAGTAAATCTTGTCTGTAACAGTACTATATGCAGAAATCTTGTAATTAGGCTGTGGAACTCCGTTTTTCTACTGTTCTGACTCAACTACAAGGCTATAAATGTTATCTTCAGCTTCACATGGAGCTTACATGACCTGGTGATCTATTTATCCCTTGCATCAATTCAGGCAGCTTAACTCAATGAATAACTCACTGTATGGAAAGACAGACAATGAATCCTCTCGAACGTTCCATTTAATGATGGATATTCATAGGTAGAAAAACGTTGCAGTTGTAAGCCACATGTAAGATGTTACAGCAATGAGGTATACTGTGCACAATGAATCAGAGAGAGGAAGGGGAGGAGAATATACAGAACTACGGTGAGAGAAAGAGTTCAGATAGACAGAGGGAACAAATCTTAAAGAGACAGAGCATAATAAATCACATAGTGTAACACAACACTTATCACTGCGATATATTTATCTATTTTTTACACTGTAAATTTCAGATTATATAAATAATTTTTTATTCATTATATATACAGTTAGTAGTTTAGTCATCGCTACTCTCATTCTAATGGTATACATCTAGTATATTATTTACACATTGCACCTTAAAATCACTCGTTTTTTTATATATATCCTTTGTGCCTTGCTGTGGCTGGATAAGCCACTTATGCGGTATTTTCAGTATACCTCATATGCATTAATAATCTCCAGATTGATATTTTCACCTTAGCGCAGCGTATCTTTTGTATACAACGTAATAATACTACGCATTAATACAGCCTTTCTCAACCAGGGTTCCAAGAAACCTTAGGGTTACTCCAGAGGTCGCTGGGAGATCCTTAAAGTGTTAGTAAAGTCTTTCCATGTCCAATGGGTCTACATGTTTGTTGTTGTATACTGCCTTTATCTTCACATTTTGTGTTCTTTTTTCTCAACTGTCAAAAAAATGTAATTACTTTTTTTTTAATCACTATCACCAGCTCTTCAATGGTTCATTGTTGTGAGAATATTCCTCCACACTTGGAAAACATTGCTCATAACCTCCAAATTCATTGTAATGGGGGTATACTGTATGTCTCAATTCTCAGCATTAACAGATCTTTAAAATTCATAGTTACATGACCATTTCTCCAGCCTTACAGATAAAGCAATAACGTTCCTTAAAGCAAAAGGTAACTGTATCTGAACCTCCACGAATAGAAAATTATATTTGATTCATTTTTAATATTCCCTACAAACTCACCCATCCATCTATGTCTCCATGCTTTGTTTTGTTGAGAAATAACATTGACCCCCCCAACACTTACATCCATGGCCAACTTAAGTAAAGACAGCTGATTCATGTAGCATTTATTTCCTGGAATCCATCTGTCCTTAGCTCAGGCATGCAGACAGAAGGGTGTGCTTAGCTGAGAAAGCACCTGCTCCAGATGGAAAAAAAATGCCTTTGAAGACTCCTGGCATTTAGGAAATCATTTAGGCCTAGGCCAAAAACCAGGAAGAAACAGAAGAAATGTAAAAAAAAAAAAAAAGATTAAAACAAGTAAATATAAAATACTTTCTTTTTTATTTATCAATTCGGTATACAAAAAAGAACACAAAAACAATAGGTTTGTTTAAATAGTTTCAGGTACAAAATCAACCTCAGTGGTACAGTGGAGTACAGTAAATCCAAAGCAGTACAGAGACAGGGATATCACAATCTACAAGAAGCGAGTATACTGCTAAGTAATAACTGAACAAGCAAAGATAAGAGAGTTAGGAGTTTACCGTCATAGTGACTGACTGAGTAAGATTTCTTTGTCATCCAGTGGGCTACAGCCTCTACCAACCTGAGGTGCCTCAGTGGACATAGAGTACTGAAAAAGAAAAGAAAAAATAAGGGGTGAAGAAAGGGAAGGATAGAAGGGGGAAAAAGAGAGGAGGTGGCGGCTGGTGTTTTTTTTCCATCTACTGCATCACAGATGTGCTTTCAGGTTTATGGTCCAAGGTGGCCCATTGGCTCAGCCTTGAGAGCTGAGTAGAGTAGCATATTTGGAAGTACAGGTGAATTGTGTCCAAAAGAAACATGTATTCCGGAATTTCTCCTCCATGTGATTGGCTAAGGCAATTAATTCTTCCATGAGTTTAATTTCAGTGATCTTTGCAAATCACTATCTAATAGGTGGTGCCAGTGGCCATAGAGGGCCCACGGGCACCGCCCCCCCCCCCCATCCATGCTTCCAGCCCTTAGAACTACATATTAGGGTGCCGGACTATGGATTAAAATGGGGGAGGCTCTAATAGGCTTCAAAAAAGGGTGGGCTCGGGGTGCAGATCCCACCCATCTGTGCGATTAAATTGGATGCCTAGCGCTTAGGACAGAGGAACAGAGAGGAGATACACAGCGGAGGAACCTGCGGGAGGAGAAGACACCAGAGCCGCTGCCCGCACCCAGGAGAGGAGAAGAGGACACACCAGCCTGCCATCCCTAGATCAGGTAGGTGCCTGACCGCTGGCCACCCAGAGGGGGGTTTGAGTGCCGCGTCGCCAGCCTCCCGGGGGGGGGGTTTGTGTCAGTGCTGCACCTCCGGCCTCCCGGAGAGGGGGGGTGCTATCAGTGCCGCGCCGCTGCCAGCCGGGAAGAGGGGGATTGCTTGTTTTCCGCCCCCCCAAAAGAAAAACCCACCAGCCTCCAGATGTTTGTTTCCAGAATGTAAGAATACAAGCCTTTGTGGCGTTGAGCAAATGCATCGATAGGGAGTGTTTATATTGTTTTGATGAAAGAGGAGCTAAGTGAAGAAAAAAATGCGGCTATATCATGGGGCATACAGATGTCAGTGAATTGAAAGTTCCAATATTTGACCTGAGACCAAAAGGGCTGAATCTTGTTACAAGACCAGAAGACATGGAGCATGGGTTCCTCCTGATCCAGACAATGGCAGCAGAGCAGCATACACTGTGGGTATAGCTTGTTACCTGATACCACTTAGATAGGATTTTATATCCCGTCTCTTAAGCACTGCTGGACATGGATGCCTTATGGGTCATTTGTAAGATCCTGTCACATTGTTGATCAGAAAAATTAGTGCAGAGTTTGGTTTCCCACTGCGTAAGATATTTAGGAGGCACCAAATTCGGTGGCTGAGATAGTATTCAGTATGACTGGGATAGACTATGGGGAACCTCCTCATCCTAAAGACACAATTTTTCAAAATCCGTAGGGGTGTGTAAGGATGTCACTTTTCCTTAGTTGTGGGACACAAAGTGTCGCAATTACATTGCTTTCCATAGTAGAAGCAGCGGGTCAAACATTGCTGGAATGTCCACTAGAGACCACCAAGTGCCCTCTTTAAAAAATGCCTCACTCTAGATTGATGATCTAGAACTTAGGGTGGAAAAGAATGATCTGTCGTGAAGTCCCGGTGTAAAATTCTGGTGTGTAAGGACCAGAGTCATCTCAGAGGTGTGCATTTCTGTTATATTCTTAATATCTAAATTTTAATTGGCTTTATTGAAAAGAATATGCATTTTCCATAATTGTTTGAATGACAGGACTTTGAGCTAGTGATACCCAAATGGCCATTCATTGACTGAAAATGCAGGTCAAGACCCTGTCAGAATTTGATGGATTTTGTAAATATATGTATGGGTCTTCCTATGTAACCGATACTTTGTTTGATTTAAGCGTTTATGTTGTAAGAGGTTTGGTGTTTAGTCTGAACGTCTATCTCACATATATCTGGTTTCATGTTTATAAGGTTTGGTAAAGTGAAAAACAGATGTTGCTCTCTGTTAGAAGGTGGAGAAAAAGGGAGTGTATGGGAGGGATTTGTGTTTGGGCGCGAATTTGAAAGAATGAGTTCATATAGACAGAAGGAATCCAGTCTTCTGGCTCATTCTACACACACAGCTGACTCTTCATACACACATCTTCCTCCCAAGACATACACCTATTCAAGCCAGGACACAAGAGGTTAATCGGCCATTTTTAATAGGCTATGACAAAGGAAGCACATGCCTTTGACTCAGATCTTTGAAACAAATGAACTATATTTGAACATTTTTTGCATATATGAAACAACACTAATTCTGAATATGAATGTACTATTTTTGTAAGTATTTTCCAAGTTTATGTGTGTACAATAAAACACACGGTTTTGATTCAAGCTGACTCAAGCAGAAATAATTCCAAAATTCGTCTCACGAGAATCATCATTATTGAAGGCTTTTTATAAAATATTAAGCCATTTATTTCATTGGCGGACGCCAGCCAGTTTCAATCGTCAGAAGTTTTATGCCACTTTTCCGTTGTTCAGAGGGGAAACGTGATGAACAGAAAACTTTAAAATTATTGAAAGAACCTAGAAGAAACGCCAGATTGATGTTTTTGATGTTTGATTGCGTGAAGACCAGAGTATTTTGGATCTGAAGTCTTGACAGACGGTTTAATTCGAGTCCAGCGGAAAACGGAAAAGTTTTATATTCGGTGAGTACCAAAATATGGAATTTATAAATGTTATAGCTGAAGGAAGTAAGTTAGAATTTGAAGGTTTAGCCAGCTATATTTCAGACACTAAGTTATGGCAATCAATGTATAATCAATGCCTACAGGCAAATAAAGAAATTGAGAAGAATAGATTTTCATTAGCTAAATCTAAGAGAAAATTAAGTAATATAATGAAATTAGTCTCAGTCTTCAATGCCATGGTTTTTGATATGCCAGGAAAACAAAGGCAAAGTGTAACAGAAATTGCACAAACACAGGAGAATTTACATATTGAACAATTAATGATTGAAAAAGATGCATTAGAACATAAAATGAATGCATTATTGGAATCAGTTAAAGAAAAAGAAAGTTGTATTGCTTTTTTAACTCAGAAAGAAATTGAACAAGAGAATGTTATAAGTTTGCTTAAAACGCAATTATTGCAAGCTCAGTCTTCTGCACATGCTCAGTGTTTAGCTTATGAACACGTGACAAAGTCAGAGGCGAGGGATGATGATGCTGATTCTGGATTTGAATCAGTGGGGTCATTTGAGGAGGTTAATGTTTCCTCAGACAATGAAAGTGTGAAGTCTGTTGATTTGAATATTAGTAATATTCAACAGAAATGTAAATTTTCATCGCCATATACTCAAAGAAAGGTATATGCAAAAAAACCAACTCTTAAATGTTTAGTTTGCAAAAGAGAGGGTCACATAGCTAGGTTTTGTGTGATGGCTAATAATAACGATATACAAAAGAGGTTGTATTATCCAAAAACGATGCCAAGGCGCTATGTAGTGTATTCTGTGCGCTGGTGTAGTAATTTGAGGTATAGAGGCCATAATAATCAAACTAATTTCCCTTTTGAGACCCAAATGCAAAGATTGCAAACTACAAATAGTCCATTAAGACAGGAAAGGTATCACTATGTATCATATGACACTGTGAAAAACAATGTTAGCAGTCCTAAAATGAACTGCATGGATGGTAAGGATTTTCTGGTTATTGATTCTTTGATATGGATAATAAGGTTATGATTTGAGGTTCAGAGATTTGGTTTTTATTTGATATATTTTTAGAATTCAAGGATAATCCTTTTGGATTATTAATTTTTTATTAATTTTTCCCAGTTATGATTATTATGATTTTAATTTTTCATTTTTTGTTCAGATGGAACATTGAGAGATTTAGTTCATCTGATAAGGAGGTAATTGACAGCTTTGTATTCAATTAGCAAAGGATGCAGATTTGTATGGAGAATTAGTGATTTTAACCTGAATATGGTCAAAATTATGTTGTGGAAAAAACAAATATAAGATTTTCCTTCGTTTTCAGAGGTTTAAAAGTTGAATCAATGTTTTCTTCCTCATCGGATGGTATTAGATCTATATTTTTGTTAATGATAACTAGATCTAATATCATGACTTAGATGGATTTTCTATATTTAATGTACCACAACACCTACAGGTGGAATTCACTAAATTTAACTATGACAGTTTAGATCACATTGGTAAGCAAAAATTGCTTGAAATTCTTAAAGGGAAATTCTATTGGGACAAAATGGAAAAGACAGTAGACAGAGTAATTAAATATTGTCTAATCTGTGTACAAAGATATTTTAATTACTGATAGGATATGGATTAATCATGTTTTTCTAGTTTGAGGTATACTAGCAAATCTCAGTAGTGGCAGAGGATTCCATTTTATAGGTAAAATCATGCAGGTAATGTGTAAAATTTTGGAAATAGGACAGAGATTTCATGTATTATATCATTCACAGTTTGCAGGTACAGTTTTGTCAGTTACAGAGTATTCTTCATTTGATTTAATGACAGGAAGAATTATTTTGTCACTTGTGTTTCACAATGAACTATTGTTGGCAGTAGACAGCAAGGATTGATTGTGTCCCTTTGAAGTGTATTTTTTCTGCAATGCTTGTGATTTGAGAAGGGATATTAGGATGTTATTTAAAGGTATTGAATGTCATTCAGAAAATGATATTTCTTTTTGGTATTTTGTGCTCCTTTTGCATAACAGTGTTTTAGTTATAGATGATACAGGACAATTTGAACAGAATGGTGTTACATGCAGTTACTTGTATGAAAAATGGTCCCTCCACACAGTTTTAAGTTTGAGTTAAAAGATCATAATTTCTTTATTTTACAATATTCCTTGTTTAGGAGATTATTAAAAGACAATTTGTATATATACTGATATGTAGTATTTGTTTTAGAAGTTTAAAGAAATTTGTATTGTATAAGTTAAATGGTTACTCACAGAGCACATAGCCCCATCCTTAGGAATTTGAGAGTCTGCATCTGTGGGACTACAAGATAAAAAAGAACCTTTCTGAATAAGAAAGGAGGGGGTTTGTTTTTTTAGGAGTAGAATGCCTGTAACAGAGTTTTTTGGCAGACATGCATTCCAGCAGATGCTGAAACAGACACTCACTCCAGTATACCCAAGACACATACACAGCATGAAAACTGTTGTTATATCCACACACACATATCTGATTCTTGTAACATTTTGTTATTTTATTATTAAAACCAAAATTATCTTTTATTCAAGATAAACGGTTTATCAAGATTGATGATTTAAATAAAAAATTAGATGTTGTTAGCATTAGTTTATACAGAAAGAAAAATGGTGATTAAAGAGTTGCCATGTGTAAGGTCACACCCAGAGATGGTGAGATACACGTCACAGGCGGAACTAAAGGTTCAGGAGAACTGGACCATGGCAAAGTAATTGGGAAGGTCCATTTGACATCTTGGATGTTCAAGGGACAATGGTATTAGTTCAAGGATTTCTCAATTTAGTGAAAAAGCATGTATAAATAAAAATGTGGGTATAACAAATGTAATATTCTGAGATAAATGATGCTGCTTTTATTTTTCCTAGGAATGAATTATATTTCATTAACCTGGAGGAATCATGGATTCCAAAAAAAAGAAGAAAGATGACAGTTCAACAAAAGAAAGTGTTAAAGAGAGAAGATTTATCATCATCACAGGATTCATCTTTTCCCTAGTGACAATTTTATCTGTGGTAAAATATATCACAAACTGTTCCAGCTATGCAGAGGTTAACAGGATTGAAGAATTACACAACAAAGTCATTACATTATTCAGAGACAAAAGAGATCTAGACACTGATATCAATATAGATGATAAAAGTGATAAAGACATTGATATTAATACAGAGGACAAGAGTGATAAAGATATTGATCTTAATACAAATGACAGAATGTAATTCTAGATATGTTGATATTAATACAGCTGAAGAATTGTATGGATATGTGTTGTAAGAACATGGGATTTTAAAGTAACAAGACAATTAACACAAATAAGGGTTAAAATTAGTATTTCTGTGGTCAACATGATTATTCCAGAAATTTATATTTTTCCACAGTCTTTGAACATTTTTGAAGATAATGATGGTTTGCATTTGATATGTAAAACAAAAATATATGTACCTCAAGATTCATTGGTAACTTGGAAAAGGAACGATGAATTTTTGGGAAGTTTTCTTCACAGTTCTACTATGATAATTCATAAAGGAATTTATGGTAGTGTGAATTGGATCAATAATACATTTGTTTATCAACAAATGAGAGTATCTTTGAATGATACTGGTATATATGAATGTTGCATATCAATAGTAAATTATCCAATGAAATGTGCGAAGGCAAGTGTTGTTGTAAGGTCTCCTAGGAAAACTCCATGTGTTGGTAAGAAAAGTGTCTCAGCAAATCCATTTCAGATTAACCATTTCCAATCCAGAACTCTCTTGAAAGAGGGAAATTTTGTCATTATATTGTGGAACTTTAATGTTTCAGAATGGAAAATTTCTACAAGGTTTCCACAATGTCAAGGACATTTGGTTAATATGGAATTGGGTATTGAAAGATGGTTTGGAATTAATAATATAAATCATAACAGAAATAAGCGTGGTATTGTTGAAGGTATTTTAGGAGGGATTGGCACAATTGGGAGTATTACTAATAGTATGGACATTAATACTTTAAAGTCTGATCTTGAGACAGCTGGTTTAGTGGGTAGTAACGGGATTAAAATACAGAGAAATTTAAATGAAATTTTAGAAAATATGGTTATTAAAACAGCTAATATAATGGGTCCATCTATTTTACATCTTCAAAATATTACTCTTGATTTAATGTTAAGTGAACAACATTCTCATATTGCCAGAGCATGTTTAGAGATCCAGACTGAATATTCCACTAATTTTAAAATAATTGCTCAAGCATTTCAGAGTGGAATAACCCCTCTTGGCATTTTACAGAATTTACCCAGAGAATATGTATATGCTATAAATCATACAGATTTATGGGTAAATAAATGGATAGGATGTAAACAGGATGTTTGTTATAGTTCTTCTATGATTCCAATAGCAGGACAAGAACAAATTTTGGTTCCAATCACTGTCCTGGGATTACCGGTCAGCAATACACAATTATTGTATTATAAATTACAGTATACAGATTTTGCATTTAACAATGAAAATTCTGAATTAGAACAATTAGATTTGTCATCATGTTTACAATTTCAGTCTAAAGTTATCTGTTTACCTAATCAAGATAAAAGTATTTTTCATTCTTGTTATCATAATCATACATTGTGTTCAGCAAGAATAGAAAAAGTTGAAACAATTTCTGAATTAGTTACTCGTGTAGATAAAAAGAAGGTTTGTTTTCAGATCATGTCAGATACAGAAAGGGTTAAAACTTTTTTCTCTTCTTGTACAAATACAGAAAACCTAAATCAAGGCTTGTATTGTATAGAAGGAGACATTGTAGCAATAAGTATTAATGGGTTTAGAACAAATTTAACAAATATGCTTATGAAAAATATAAGTGCTCTTCCCACACAATATAATATATCTCAGGTAGATGAATTTCCTTGGGAAGAATGGGCAAAAGTAATTAATAAGGATAAAGGTTTATTGATAGCTTTGACTAAAGAACTTCAGAATGCAGAAATATTGTTTAAACATGAACAAGGTAATTTGCAAGAGATATCTCATCAATGGTCAGAACTTTCAGGAAGTAATTGGTGGAAAAAATTCAGTAATAGTGTATCAATTTGGGGAAAAACTTCAATAACCTCAGCAGCAGGAAATATTTTATCACATCCTATAGTTATTCTTTTTATTATTATTATGTTATTCATTATATTCCAGTTATGTTTGATGTTTAGAATGAAAAATTATATTATCGAATTAGAAATGAAATCAAGAAAGGAGATGATTTATTGCAAAATTAGCTTAAGAGAAAGATGGGTTTTGGTATTGCAAACTCGGTTGGTGATGGAAATACATTTGGAGTTATTGGATCAAAGTCAGTATGAATGGGCCATGTATGCTATGAATGTATGATTGAAATATGATTGTTATTCATATTTCAGAGGGGAATGTTATATTCTTAATATCTAAATTTTAATTGGCTTTATTGAAAAGAATATGCATTTTCCATAATTGTTTGAATGACAGGACTTTGAGCTAGTGATACCCAAATGGCCATTCATTGACTGAAAATGCAGGTCAAGACCCTGTCAGAATTTGATGGATTTTGTAAATATATGTATGGGTCTTCCTATGTAACCGATACTTTGTTTGATTTAAGCGTTTATGTTGTAAGAGGTTTGGTGTTTAGTCTGAACGTCTATCTCACATATATCTGGTTTCATGTTTATAAGGTTTGGTAAAGTGAAAAACAGATGTTGCTCTCTGTTAGAAGGTGGAGAAAAAGGGAGTGTATGGGAGGGATTTGTGTTTGGGCGCGAATTTGAAAGAATGAGTTCATATAGACAGAAGGAATCCAGTCTTCTGGTTCATTCTACACACACAGCTGACTCTTCATACACACATCTTCCTCCCAAGACATACACCTATTCAAGCCAGGACACAAGAGGTTAATCGGCCATTTTTAATAGGCTATGACAAAGGAAGCACATGCCTTTGACTCAGATCTTTGAAACAAATGAACTATATTTGAGCATTTTTTGCATATATGAAACAACACTAATTCTGAACATGAATGTACTATTTTTGTAAGTATTTTCCAAGTTTATGTGTGTACAATAAAACACACGGTTTTGATTCAAGCTGACTCAAGCAGAAATAATTCCAAAATTCGTCTCACGAGAATCATCATTATTGAAGGCTTTTTATACAATATTAAGCCATTTATTTCAATTTCCAATAAGACCAAAGGCCAAAGGAAATGCGCCACAGCTAGCGTAACCCCAATTGTCGGTTGGTGGAGGATTTGGTGGCAAATTTTTGTCTGCAGCCATGGGAGGCCCCCAGATTGGTGAATGACTGTTCAAATTGAACCAATTTTTTAGTTGAATATGTGGTGCACCAGCTCAAAATCAATGACAAGTATGCCCGTTTATGGTATCTGATAGGGTCTGGAAGACCTATGCCTCCCAGTAGTTTGGGTCTGGTCAGGAGTTGTTGTTGGATTCTGTGTGCTTTACCTGCCCATAGGATTTTCCCGAATTTGCTGCGTATCTGTTGTAAATATAGCTAGGAATGTGAATCAGGAGTGTTTGTAATAAGTACAGTAAATGTGGGAGCAAAGACCTTTTAAGCGTACTGTTTCTCCTGCACCAAGATTGTAGTTTTGATGCCCAATTCACTAGATCCCTCCCAGTCTGTGTTAAGAATAGGGGGACATAAGATTGAAAGCTATCTCTTGTTTTGGGCGTATGGAAAATTCCCAAATATTTTAGGTGACCTAGGGACCACTTAAATGGAAAGTGGCATTGGAGGATCTCTGTCATAGGCCGAGGTAGTGCTGTGTTTTGGTCTAGGTCGACAAGGTCCAGGCCTAGGGCGGCACTTTGCGGTGGCAGCAAAAAAGCCGCCCCGCATGAAAAAAAGCCGCCCCACCAGTCCTCATGAGTTCCGGCTCCTGTGGCCGCCTCCTGCACCTATATTGTCCCCGATGGCCGGAGTTCTGTCAAAAGCTCCATACTTGGAGAGAGAGGAGGACGAGGATGGTGGGAACCCCCAGGCGGCGGTCAGGACAGCAAGTACAATTAATGTCATGTTATGTCAGTCTGTTAAATTTGTAGCACAGATCACTGTATTGCAATATGATCTGTCATTGACAGATCATATTGCAATACAGCGATCCGTGCTACAAACTCATTAAACATCCACATTAAGTGAAATTTCATGTACTGCAGTGTTCCATGCTGAAATCAATGCAAACTTTGCAGTACATGAATTTTCACTGAATGTGGACTGTTTGGTGAGTTTGTATTGATTTGTGCATGTGCAAAGTGCTTCATGGTGAAAGCAATGCAAAAACATTAACCCTAGGTTCACACTTGTATGATGCGGGAAGCGGCGCGATTCCAGCTCCGGTTCCCGCATCGAATCTTTCCCGCAGGCAGTTCACACTGCCCTATGCGAACCGCTGCGGGTGTCATTACAATGTTAATGTCACCCCCAGATCTATTCACAGATCGCAGTTCGAACTGTGAACTTGCACAGGAATCGGATCGCATAGGTGAGAACACCCATGCAATCCGATTTCAGTGCGGGGAAAAAATTCCCTGTGCTTTTTTTCCCTGCAAAACGAATGCGAGTTCGGCCATACAACTGTGTGGCTGAACTCACATCTCACTGATATGCTAGACGGATGGGCAATGATAGGCTGCACTGGTTAGCACTGATAGGCTGCACTGATCCCCACTAAAGAGGCGGCACTCTTAAGCTGCACTGATAAGGCAGCACTGATATGCTGCACTGATGGGCACTGATATGCTGCAATGGTGGCCCCTGATGAGGCCGCACTGGTGGGACTGCACTGATATGGGCACTGATAGGTTGCAACGGTGGCCCCTGATGAGGCCGCACTGATGGGGCTGCACTGATGGGACTGTACAGATGGGCACTGATGCCCACTAATGAGGCAGCACTCTTAAACTGCACTGATATGGCAGCACTGATCTGCTGCACTGATGGGCACTGATATGCTGCAATGGTGGCCCCTGATGAGGCCGCACTGATGGCCACCGATAGGTGGCCCATGATGAGGCTGCACTGGTGAGCACTGATAATTCTTCACTGATATGGGCACTGATGGGGCTGCACAGAGAGGTGGAGCTCTAAGAGGAAAAGGTTGAGCCTAAAGAGGAAGGAGTGTGGTTTACAGATGGCAGGGTGGGTCTTAAAGTGGAGTTTTACCCAAAAATGGAACTTCCACTTTTTGGATTCCTCCCCCCTCCGGTGTCACATTTGGCACCTTTCAGGGGGGAGGAGGGAGCAGATACCTGTCCAATACAGGTATTTGCTCCCACTTCCTGGCATAGATCACCGCGGCGCTTGCGGTGATCTATGCCACTTCCAGCGTCTACCCTGTCCTCCCCCGCTGTATTCTGGGAGACACACAGGTCCCAGAACACAGCAGGGACCTGAGAGGACGCGCAGCGCGACTCGCGCATGCGCAGTAGGGAACCAGGAAGTGAAGCCGCACGGCTTCACTTCCATATTCCCTTACTGAGGATGGCTGCGGCAGCAGCCGAGAGCCGAAGGACGGATCGGCTTCGGCTGCCGACATCACGGGCGCCCTGGACAGGTAAGTGTCCATATATTAAAAGTCAGCAGCTGCAGTATTTGTAGATGCTGGCTTTTAATATTTTTTTTTCAGCGAACCTCCGCTTTAAACAGGAAGGGGTGTGGCCTTGACAGCAAGGGGTGGGTCATATTTAAATTAGGGGTGCGTGAGTTTAGGCCTAGGGTAGCACCAAACCTAAATACACCACTGGGCCGAAGGACATTGATGTTCAAAACTTCCAATTTTTGTAAATTAATTTTGATGTTCGAGAGCTCAATGAAATTGTGTAGTCCGGTTAAAAGGCTAGGGAGCGATGTTATAGGCTGGGTCAACTTTCTTATTTATTTACTAATGCTAGCAGCGTAAGAATTAAAAATAGTTAATGTTGATTGAGAGAGTTTAGTTCTTCATTAAAGCAATATTAGACCCGAACCTCAAAATCAAAAATCTATTGTATAATAGCTTACCAGTACTATGATGTGGTGACTGCTTGAGTTTTCCCTTATTAGGCTTTTTTGCTTTATTTTCACCTGACCAAGCTGTCCAGTAAAAGTGGCAGCTAGAGGGTTGAGATAAATCATTTACCACTGACTGGGGTGCTTACAATGGTCAGCTTTTACATTTGTATGTATGTGGGATAGGGACCTTAGAATGTAAGCTCCTTGAGGGCAGGGACTGAAGTCAATGTACAATGTGTAAATTGCCCTGTAATACCTGTAATAAATAATAATAAAATAAATACATTTGTGTGGTTAGGGGTTATGTCAATACATACTGTATACATAAAAGTGTATTGATTTCCATGTGATTGGCCAGTTTGACCTTTTTAAAAGAGATTTATTATAAATTTACAACACAAGACCTTCTTCTTTTCACTCAACTTGTAGTCTAATAACCCCACTCATTTCTTAAAGTTTTTCTGACATTTTGCCAAACTTGCAGCCTGCTGTAACTTGATGACTAGGAATATATAGTTATCAGTACATCAGTCTCTGTGTCATATCATTTATCATATTTGGCCATCCTGTTCTCTCTAATTAGTTGGTCTGCATATGCCCCTATTGACCTCTAATTGGTCAAGTGCACATCTGTCGAAATGATAAAGTAATCCCAGAGGTTTGTTTTTTTGCTTCCCATATAAGAAAAGAGAAGAGAGACAAAATTGCAGAAAGGAGTCAAAAAAGCGCAGTAACCAATAACACTCAGCAACCACTTCTAGTGCCCATGGGTTAGGGATGAAATTTAACACATTACCAAAATTCTAAATTAATTCCAACTGGGGGGGGGGGGGATTTCCGACAAATTTGAAGTTGGTTGAAGTTTGGCACTGTCTCATGCAGCATCAGAGGGGCCCAAATAGTTTTAGAACTATATTAAACAGCCCCCCAGTTAGAAATAGGGTGAATTTACAATTTACACATTCAATTTATGTTCAAGCAAAAATGCTGTTTTTTTTTTATTTCTCTGCACATGATTGGGTATTCTTTGCAAAGAAAATTTCACCACATTCACTAAGCTACTAGAAAATTCCCATGCAAAGTGCAATTTCTCTTGCAAAGTGAACAGCCTATTTGCCTTTAAGACAGGGATATGCAATTAGCGGACCTCCAGCTGTTGCAGAACTACAAGTCCCGTCATGCTTCTGCCTCTGGGTGTCATACTTGTGGCTGTCAGAGTCTTGCTATGCCTCATGGGACTTGTAGTTTTGCAACAGCTGGAGGTCCGCTAATTGCATATCCCTGCTTTAGGAAATCAACCTGTATATGTGTCAATGTTGAGCCCTGAGAGTGCTGAATGACTCCATAATAAGAGATTAGTTAGAGGGATCAGTTAACTCCTTCACGCCAAAGGGTAAAACAAATAATTGCCTAAGCCCAATTTTGCAACTTTGACATGTGTTAGCAAAACCGTACATATCACAACTACTTTGTGCATCCAGGTGGATTTTACCTTGGTTTTTTTTCAGGTCAAATTGGGCTTTCATTAGGTGGCAAATGATAATGGATATCACCTGATTTTTTTTTTTTTTATTATCAAATAACAATAATTTTCTTTTTACATTTAGCTATATATTTCTTGTTACTACCATAACCTACCACCAAAGAACAACCCCCCAAAAAAATTTTCCTGCTCCTGACGATTGTGGCATTATCAAATATGTGTATGTTATTTGTACCCGTAGTACAGCCCAGAAACAATAGTGCAAATTTGCTTTTTTTTTGGCTTACCTAAAACACACTGACACTGAGACTAACTGACACTAATACTAATTATAAAAAAAAAAAATCACGCCCAAAATACAGTATGCTGACCCTGACATTGTACATTCTACCTCTACTCATTCACCCAAAAAAGCGTCAAAAATAAATAAAACCACCACACAGGTTTTTGACAAAGTCCTTTATTAAAGATGAAGAATGTCCCCCATTGTAGCTTCAACGTGTCTTCTCCCTCTGGTACCTCTCCCTCCGGTTCTACCTCCTCCGGTGCTTCTCCCTCCGCTGATGTCTTCTTCCTCTGGTTCTTCCTCCGGTTCTTCTCCCTCCACTGTCTTCTTTCTCTAGTTCTTCTGCTGGCTCTTCTCCTTCTGCTGATGTCTTCTCCCGACACTAGCTCACACTGTTGTGTTGTCTCCCGCTGTCTGTCATATCTTATATAGCCGTGGGGCGTGGCCCCGGTAATGTCAACCAGAGACCCTGCCCCCTTGTGACATCACCTTCTGGGGCATGGTGGGGCGGTGACATCACAAGGGGCGGGGTCTCTGCATGACATCACCAGATGGCCACGCCCCAGGGCTATATAAGAAATGGCAGACAGCGGGAGCCAACCCAACAGTGGTAGCTAGCTTCGGGAGAAGACATTAGCGGAGCGAGAAGAACTGGCAGCAGAACCAGAGGAAGAAGACAGCGGGGAGAGAAGGACCGGAGGAAAAGCCAGACGAAGAAGACATCAGCAGAGGGAGAAGAACCAAAGGAAAAGCCAGAGGAAGCAGACATCAGCAGAGGGAGAAGAGCCGGAGGAAGAAGCACTGGAGGGAAAAGACATCACTGGAGAGAGAAAAACCGGAGGGAGAAGACACGTTGGAGCCACGATGGGGGACATTCCTTGTTTTTAATAAAAGACTTTGTCAAAAACCTGTGTATTGTTTTTTTATTTTTGACTCTTTTTTTGGGTGAATGAGTAGGGGTACAATGTACCCCTAATCATCCAAATAGGTTGAGGCGCTGGGATCTGGGGGCCCACTTGTTAAAGGGGGCTTTCAGATTCTGATAAGCCCCTGTCCTGCAGACCCCCACAACCAGAGCTGCTAATGGGGGGGACCACCAGTCATCCTGTAGGGGGCCCAGGCACACAGGGGGGCCCACTAAGCAGGAGGATCTGTGGAGCAGAGAATGAAGGATGACAGAACAATGCCCTCTGTGTCTGCCACCCAGCAACTGAAAGCCGGTTTCTCCCCCTCTTCCTCCTGCCGACTCTCAAAGACACACCATGGCTGGATTTAGGGGGTGCTGGGATGGGTTGTGTCCCCCAGGCCGGCCCTTCCTTGGATATTGTGCCTGGCTGGCTGATGCTGAGCTCCTTCCCTTCTTGCCTCCTGTCAGAAGAGCGCTCGTCTATACAACACATGAGACAGGATCACTTACGGTAGATCGCATTGCACTGCACACACACAGTTTGATTACCGCCCCTATCCACATTTCCTGCTGCCGGCAGGTAAGCAGCCCTTGAAGGAGATAGGGGGCAGCAATCAAACTGTGTGTGTACAGTCCAATGCGATCTATAGTAAGAGCGATCCTGTCTCATGTGCTGTATAGACGAACGCTCTTCTGCCAGGAGGCAAGAGCACAACACAGCACATCTCCCCCTGGCTTTGTAGTGGCTTCCCCCTGTAAGTTTGGGGAGGGGGTGGACGGCTATCTGTGCTGGGAAGTGTAATGGGGATTTGGGCAGGGGGGATATGTGCTAGAAGGAAGAGTGGTGGGGGATATGTGCTATGAGAAGGGTTCAGGAGGGGGGTTGAGCAAGGAGAGGGGATGTTTGTGCTAGGAGCATCAGTAAGTGCTAAGCCAGGGACCTAGCGGGTCAGCAGGGTTGACGCTTGAGGAGTATCTGTGAGTGCCAAGCCAGGGACCCAGCAGGGTGGTGGGGGTGACGCTTGAGGAAGATACTGAGTAATGGAAGTGGAAGAGCTCAGGGGATCCGGTGGCGATTGGGTCTGAGAGTCTAATGAGAGACTGGGAGCTCAGTGAGTGAAGACCTACAGTGAGCGACTATAGCATGCAAGGAGAACTATTCTATGTTACTAATAGTTAAGTACAAGTACCGTTAGTGACTGTTACAAGAGTTGTTGCCGTTGGAGACAGCGGTCCTACCTATACAGAAGTGGTGTCCGGCTGGAAGCCTTCCACTGTATTGCTGTCTACCTATGGAAGTCTCGGAGTCTGCCAATTATCATTGCATCTACTCAAGGGTGTCCTGGCCCTAACCCTCTCTCCCACAGTTCTTGTTCAAGAGACAATAAATCTCTTTGCATTCAAAAAGTGTCTGGGCCCATCACTTCAGCTTGTATTGCACCCACCATGCCTTGTAACCCCCCCTACCAAGAAGGATGTCAGCTCTCCCTGACTCTGGAGGTCACCATTAGGCCTCTAGGGGCCGGGGTCTTTGCTACATTTATTTTGCCCATTTATAGATATAGCACCCTCTTGTGTGCTAGATGTTAGAGTTAGTTTTTTTTTTTTTTGTCAGTGTAGGCAAATGTATGCAGGCTTGGCTAGAAATCCAGGGAGAGCTGGATGACTCACAGGCAGCATCACTAAGAACTCCCACTAATTTCCAGAATGTGCTGGAACCTTCTGGAAAGAAAGGAGGAGAGGTGAGATAAAGCTGCCTGGGGTGGCCCTGACCAATCCCCAACTTGGATTAGCAGGGGGCAAGCCCCCTAAAAAATACTCAGGGTCAGTCCAGCTGGGGAGGAGTTGTTCGGGTGGAAGCTGGAGATACATAAAGATTAATATATTATTACCCATTTATAGAGATTAATATATTATTGTGCTATTTAAATAGATGTACAGTATACAGTATATTATTATCCATTTAAATAGATTAATAAATGATTCACCACTTACATAAACATACAGTTGGATCACTTTGCTTTGGAAATGATTAACCCCGGCAGAGGAGTCCCTTACAAAATTGGACAGAACATACCATCTACATGCAGACTGTGCTTCCAGTAAAGACTGAACTAGGATCTCAGCTTACTTTCCTGACTGTTGCTTTTATACTTTTTTTTTTTTTTTTTTGTATTTTTCTATATGCTTTTCAAAGGCAAAGTATAGTGTATTTTCTCAGGGCTTTTTATAATCCTTATTTTATACCTACAGGTAAGCATATAATAAGGCTTGCCTGTAAGTAGGGTTGCACCGATACCACTTTTTTAAGACTGAGTACCGATACTTTTATTCAAGTACTCGCCGGTACTGATTACCAAAATTTTTTTTTTTTAATGTCATGTGACAGTTTTCAAAACACAATACAGTTTAATGATATCTTTGCAGCACTGATTGGTGGCACTGACTGATGGGCACTGATATGCAACACTGATGTCTGGTACTGACTGATGGGCACTGATATGCTGGCTCTGATAGGTGGCACTTATGGGCAATGACAGGTGAAACTGATGGGCAGGCAGTGGCAATGAAATGCAGCACTGATTGCATTGGCAATTGCTGGCAGCCTGGCATGATAAATGAATGAGAGACAATCAATGATGCGATGCCCATCTTGGTACACCCTGCACTTGGCCTCAGTAAGCAGCAGTCACAAGGCAGCATCGGACATCTTGTTACACCCAGCCCATATAGTTGGATGAACTATATGGGTTGGGTGTAACAAGATTTTCGCTGCCGCCTTGTGAATGTTGCTTACTGAGGCCGAGTGCAGGGTGTACCAAGATGGGCGTCGCCCTGTTCAATCTCCGGCGGAAACCGGGGCCGTCAATTCCATTAACGAATGTGATGGCCCGGGTCACCGATGCTGTGACCCACACGCCTGCCCCCGGTCAGCTTACCTTCCGCTGCTGCCAGCCTGCCAGGACTCACTCTCCACTGCCAGGACTTGTTCTCCGCTCTGCCCACTGACTTCCCGAGTCGCCTCTTCATGCAAAGGTATCCGGTCAGGCATTGGGAGCGTTTGCCAGAGTACAAGCACTCAGTATCGGCACCGATACTAGTATCAGTATCGGTGCAACCCTACCTGTAAGTATAGTAAACATCTCCTAAATGTGCACCGTCTAGTAGATATTTACTTTAGCAGCGCTGGTGATGTCAGCGGAGCATACGCACTGCGCTCTTAATAGACAGCGGGCCATCCATAGAGAGAGCCGTGCCGCAGCCCCTGATGCTAGAGATGGGCTTAGTAATTTTTGATAAGTTCCATATCTTTACATGGTTGTTGCACATGATCCTTACAAAGGTTTGTACTGAGCACATCAGTTATATAATTGTTGTTTTTCTAAAGTCTTCTAAAATATTTTTAAAACTACTGCGTTCTACAAAATAATACCTGGTGATGCCTCATTGAAGGTCCTTTTTCAGGCACCCCGGTTATATACAGACTATGTCCTTATCTCCCAGTTGTGTTCCTATGAATTCACCTTGTCACACGCCCTGGGGACTACAAGAGTCCATTTCAAAACACAACCAGGTTGATGTACTAAAGGAAACTAGGCTGTTCACTCTGCAAGGGAATTTTTCCCAGCGCTTACTGAATAAAGTGGAGCTTTACTGACTTCCATCATTTGATCAGGTGCAAGCAAAAATGCGGCTTTATTTATTTTTTTCCCTTGCGCATGATTGGATATTCTTTGCTAAGTGAACTTTCACCACTTTCATGAAATTAAGGGAAAATTCCTATGGAAAGTGAACCTATTTGCCTTTTCGTAAACAAACCTCTCAATGCGGTCATAATACACTTTGTCAGATAAAATTCTCAATTATTCCTCTCTGCACACTGCTATACACCCTTACATCCTTACAGTCCTATCAAACTGTTGCTTAAAAAGTGGGATTTTTGGTTTCCATATGTAGCACTTACCCTCGCAGGGGCTGCTGATTATATATTATATCCGTAAATCACGTTTTCCACCTAGCCCATCACAGCCCATAGAAATAGAAACAGTCCATATTGTACTTTTCTCTTGCTTTATTAATATAACATAACTGGGATAGGAGAAGGGTTTTCTGAGATGCTCTTTTGTTGCTTCATAATCTTTTCTTTACCTTCTTATGCAAAGACTTAGAACAATGCGGACTATAGAAAATCACTTTCAATGATTTCTTCAGTGGGGAAGATGGAAGTAGATTTACTAGAGAATATATGGTAAAGAGTCACTCTGAATAACTTCTTCAACTGTAGAACTTTTTAGGAAACAGTCTGTATCTCTACTTGTGCTGAGAGCTTTACTGCTGCCTTTTTACCACTACTTCCCGTCTGTACAGTACTTCCAAGTTGAGCTCAAGAAGAGATTACTCTGAATAGTTCCTCCCGCCTGACTGATTGGAATCCCGGGGCATTGTTGAGTCCAAAGTCAAAGGCTAACACCACCCGTCTCACTGACTTGCGTACCAACATACCTCAGCTTCTGGTAGTACCCTTCCCCTGGGCTTTCACTCACTTGATCAACAGTCCAGGTGCCACTCATAAACGATCGATCGCCCAGTTGTCTTCCGCTTAGTTGCTACTTCTTCTAAAATGGCTTCTCCATCCCTTCTCTCCGGATTGGGCACGCTCCCTTCCCCTCCCTTCACGTGTCCAGTGACACCAGCAACTACATGCTATCCAGTGTCATTATTGCGGGTCCCGGTCCCCTCTCCCTCTGCGTGGGGGGGGGGGGGCGGGTTCCTGGCTCCCTACAGGGGAACCTCTCCCCTCTCTGGGCACCAGACTCAACTCCGACAAAAAACGCTATGACCATGTGACCCCAGCTTTTATGAGAGTCCCGCCTCCTGCCAAACAAATTAATAATTGGCCAGAACTCACACACAAGCTGCCTGTCACTCAGATCCCAAGTCCAACCTCTCCTCCAGAACCATGTCACTGAAAGCAAGGGGAGGCATCTCTGGGTCCAAGCACAGGTGGCCACACCCTGCACTATACTGTAGGGTGACCAGACATCCCCGGTTTCTGGGGACAGTCCCCGGATTGAGCACACTGTCCCCGGACCAAATCTGTCCCCAGTTTTGTCCCCGGATTGGATTTGAACAGGGGCTGGGGCAATTTCAAAGACAGCCCGTGCAGAATAAAAAGAAAAAAATCTGAATTGCACCCCCCCTCCTCTGCCGCTCCTACTAGCTTATGGGGGTTTATTTTTTACCATTATCTGTGCCCCTTTCTGATGATCATGTGCTGGTCGGAGCGGAGGGACTATTTCTTCAGTTTTGGGCGCATGCCCATTCAGCTCCACTCGCATGTTCTTCTGCCTTGGCTCAAGTCCCGGCCAGCCCCCTGCCTGCTTATCTCCTTGCCTTCCCTGGTGGAGTGATCTTCCTCTGCTCCCCACCCAGTAGTAGCCGGGGCCCGGAGAGTAAAGCCCCATACACACTATCAGATTTTCTGCTGATTTTTGTCTTCAGATTTACCAAAACCATGTAGTGCAAGGGCCTGCCTGATTGCATACAAATTGAAACTCCTAAGGTTTGACCTCATATGATATGGTTTTGGTAAATCTGAAGGAAAAAATCAGCAGAAAATCTGATAGTGTGTATGGGGCTTTAGACTTGACAGGCTGTGAGGCGGGCGGCGGCGGAGACGGGCAAAGAGTTGTCAATTGCTGCCGTTATTAGTAAAAAAAAAAAAAAAATATGTCCCCGGATTTCATTTTAAAAATCTGGTCACCTTACTATACTGACACTCCCAGCTTTTATGATAAACAACCAGGCCTGTTATAATAGTACAAGCCTGCCTAAGTTTTGCCTGAAACTGTAAGCTAGAAGAAAGGTCACCTACATGAAAGTAGGTGCCCGCTACACATATATTGCAAAATGTGTTTGGGCCAACTCCCTTAAAGTGATCCCTCTCTCTCTCTATGCTTTGCAAGATTCAGAGTACTTATTTGCTCATTCCATACTTTAATAGCATATGGGGAGAAATTAACAAAGAGTTGTGCAAGCACAAGTTTGCAACACTCCTCTATACATAACAAATGAAGCAGATGCTGCTCCTAATTATCAAAAGGGGCTCAAGCCCCTTTGTTAACTAGGAGCCATCAGTTCTCTATTCTGCGGTGTATGTGACAGTCTGCACAGGGAAAAAGTGAGCTGGAGTTCTATGCTCCAATCTCTCTACCCCTCCCCTCCACACTCAGCTCAGGCTCTGCTCGTGTAGTGTAATCACTGCACGGCAGAGAGAAGGATATGAGCTGTCAGCTGACAGCTCACATCCTACAGCAGGTTACACCTGGCAGGAATCTGCGGCATGGCCATATTCCCTCTTAACCACTTCAATACCGGGCACTTTCAACCCCTTCCTGCCCATGCCAACTTTCAGATTTTAGCGCTGTCACATTTTGAATGACAATTACTCAGTCATGCAACACTATACGCAAATTACATTTTGAGACAGATTTATTTTGGTGGTATTTAATCACCACTGGGGGTTTATTTTCTGCTAAATAAATGAGAAAAGTATAAAAAGTATTTCTTCATTTCTGTTTTAACATTTTTCAAATAAGCAACTCTTCTTCTTCACTGATGGGGACTGATAAGGCAGCACTGATGGGGACTGATAAGCTGCACTGATGGTCACTGACGGGGCTGCCACTGATTATCAATGTAAATGCTGTACTTACTGTGCTCCCACAGATCGGCTCACATTTCCTCACGTGCTGTCTCTGTGTGAGGAAAGGAGAGCCGATAACCGGAAAAAAACGCTGTTTATATTGTGACAGCTGTGATTGGACTAGGGTTGCCACCTGTCCAGGATTCACCCAGACAGTCCAGGTTTTGAGTCATGTGTCCGGGTTTCAGTCCGCCTGAAACCCGGACCTATTATTCAGACAGGGCAGTGGCTCCCCAAGTAACCAAGATAGTCACACACAAATCTGTTGCCATCCGGCTGTCTGGGGGCAGGTTCAGCATCACTGTGGGGCGGGGAGTTGATGTCAGCAAGAGCAATTTTGCCACACACGCTGTTTGCCACAGTGCACTACGCATGCTGCATTACTACTATCCTTGGGCCCCCCATTTGCAACAGCCAAAGTGCATGAATATAGGTAGAGATGGAATAGAGTTCACTCCAAATTACACAATAATAGTCTGCAGAAACAATCAGATCTATCAGAACACAAGCATTTCTTCTTGGATTAGTGTCTCTTCTATGGAACTTGACAAGTGCAGCTCAACCATCCATGTATCAAGGTGTCTGTTGATTGTCAAGTCTTATTAGACATACCGTCTAATACCGACGTTGTGCGGGCGCATAGTCTTCCATGCTGTGCCGACGTAGCTGGACGCAGTGGCGTCGGTTTGGGCGGGTCCCTGCTGCTTGGGCAGGGGCCCCGCCCCACGCATTGTCAAGCTGTAGCGTGATGTTGGTGGCAATCAACGACGCGGGCGGGACGCTTATCAGGCGTCGCCTCAGGCACAGTCTCCTCTCTCTCCCACACAAGTGCAGATGCCACAGCGTTGGTGAGCTCTTGTATTAAGCACCTCCAAGGTAATACTCCATGATTTTTACTCTATGTTCCTACTACGCTTACTCTCAAGCTATAGCATCCCTGATCATTTCTATGGATTTATTCATCCATTTTAGACACTTGTCCACCATCCTGACCTATCATTGGCTATGCTGTGGAGGAGTTGGTTGTGCTCTGGGGATGATGCGCCTGTTTTGCGCTGGATTGCTTGCCACCTCAGCTCCGGGGAAGGGCATCTTTTCCTTGCCCAGTCCTTGCCCTGTACCACAGTCTGGTTACATCGTGAGTACCCAGAAACTGACACATTGTCCTTTCTGGCTGTATTTAAATTTATTTTTTGATAGTTTTATACCTTTTAATTTCAGAAATCCTGTAGCATCCACCCCTGAAGAAGTGTATTCACAGAAACGCGTCGGGCACCATGGATGCAGCCACTGCGCTTGAAATAGGATTTTACCTTGATCAACTTTTTTGATGTATCTCATTATATATATTTTTTACACTCATCTTCTACATCATGTGTTTTGTGCTTCCCAGTGTATATATATGTATCTTGTATACTATATTTGTAACAGCCATTTATGGTTCGATAGTATAATGACTGTCTGTATACACATGTATTCATGTAGGCTATGTTCTGTGCGCATGCACACGTAACCCTTCACATGTGTTCATATACCAGGATTTTTCTACATAATAAACTTGAACACACATTTTTTATCTTACCCCAATTTGTCTACTGCCTCGTTCAAAGTCCCACTCGGTCCCCCCCCTTTTTTCTTGCACTCGGGATGGAGGCACAGCCCCATGCCTCACTTAAAGTCCCAAACCTTCCATTAAAACTATTAGACATACCCGGGCAGTCGTTCTCAAGAGGAAAAGTGCTGGTGGAGCTAAATGTTATTTATCTCTCTTGAAGGCTGGTACAAAGGGTGTTTAATCTCTGCATGTTCCTTCTTCAGCGGGGTTGCTCTTGCTGACTGGATCATGACACATCAGTCTGCTGCTACTTTAGTTTCTTTTTGAAATTAAATGAATAATGACAGAAAAGAAAGACATACAGTAAAAATTGTGGTGTCCTCATTGTAGATGTGCCCTTGTGCAATGGTGTTCAGTGTAGCTGTATTATTTCACCATGCTCGTTGCTCAAGGGGCCTTCAGCAACCTCAGAAGGAACCCTAATGTTCCATGGAACCCTGATTGAGATAGGCTGGTTTATATACAATATATGTTAATATATACTGTATATACGAGGTGCTAGAGTGGTGGGACCAGATGTTAACGCACAAATTCTCAATTAATCTTCCACACATTGCTATACACAGCCATACATCCCAACATTTTGAGATGGGAATGAGGGACACCTACTAGCAAACATACGCAGGCATAGGACACGCCCCCCCCTGCCACACCCCCTTAAAGGAAAATTTAATTAAAAAAAGTTTAATTAAATCCACAAGGTTTTTTTTTTATTTACCACTACTATTTCTTTATATTGGCTTTTAAAATTTACAAATGCAGCAATTTAGAAATCAGATGAAAGGTATAACCACTTGAGCCCCGGACCATTATGCTGCCTAAGGATCAGAGGTCTTTTTCCAATTTGGCACTGCGTCGCTTTAACTGCTAATTGCGCGGTCATGCAATGCTGTACCCAAACGAAATTTGCGTCCTTTTCTTCCCACAAATAGAGCTCTCTTTTGATGGTATTTGATCACCTCTGCAGTTTTTATTTTTTGCGCTATAAACGGAAAAAGACCGAAAATTTTGAAAAAAAATGATATTTTCTACTTTTTGTTATAAAAAAAATCCAATAAACTCAATTTTAGTCATACATTTAGGCCAAAATGTATTCGGCCACATGTCTTTGGTAAAAAAAATGTCAATAAGCGTATATTTATTGGTTTGCGCAAAAGTTATAGCGTCTACAAACCAGGGTACATTTTCTGGAATTTACACAGCTTTTAGTTTATGACTGCCTATGTCAATTCTTGAGGTGCTAAAATGGCAGGGCAGTACAAACCCCCCCCCCCAAATGACCCCATTTTGGAAAGTAGACACCCCAAGGAAATTGCTGATAGGCATGTTGAACCCATTGAATATTTTTTTTTTTGTCCCAAGTGATTGAATAATGACAAAAAAAAAAAAAAATTTACAAAAAGTTGTCACTTAATGATATATTGCTCACACAGGCCATGGGCCTATGTGGAATTGCACCCCAAAATACATTCAGCTACTTCTCCTGAGTACGGGGATACCACATGTGTGGGACTTTTTGGGAGCCTAGCCGCGTACGGGACCCCGAAAACCAATCACCGCCTTCAGGATTTCTAAGGGTGTAAATTTTTGATTTCACTCTTTACTGCCTATCACAGTTTCGGAGGCCATGGAATGCCCAGGTGGCACAAACCCCCCCCCAAATGACCCCATTTTAGAAAGTAGACACCCCAAGCTATTTGCTGAGAGGCATATTGAGTCCATGGAATATTTTATATTTTGACACAAGTTGCGGGAAAGTGACACTTTTTTTTTTTTTTTTTGCACAAAGTTGTCACTAAATGATATATTGCTCACACAGGCCATGGGCATATGTGGAATTGCACCCCAAAATACATTTAGCTGCTTCTCCCGAGTATGGGGATACCACATGTGTGGGACTTTTTGGGAGCCTAGCCGCGTACGGGGCCCCGAAAACCAAGCACCGCCTTCAGCGTTTTTAAGGGCGTGAATTTTCGATTTTACTCTTCACTGCCTATCACCGTTTCGGAGGCCATGGAATGCCCAGGTGGCACAAACCCCCCCCAAATGACCCCATTTTGGAAAGTAGACACCCAAAGCTATTTGCTGAGAGGCATGGTGAGTATTTTGCAGCTCTCATTTGTTTTTGAAAATGAAGAAAGACAAGAAAAAACTTTTTTTTTTTTCTTTTTTCAAATTTCAAAACTTTGTGACAAAAAGTGAGGTCTGCAAAATACTCACTATACCTCTCAGCAAATAGCTTAGGGTGTCTACTTTCCAAAATGGGGTAATTTGGGGGGGTTTTGTGCCACCTGGGCATTCCATGGCCTCCGAAACTGTGATAGGCAGTGAAGAGTGAAATCAAAAATTCACGCCCTTAGAAAGCCTGAAGGCGGTGCTTGGTTTTCGGGGTCCCGTACGCGGCTAGGCTCCCAAAAAGTCTCACACATGTGGTATCCCCGTACTCAGGAGAAGCAGCAGAATGTATTCTGGGGTGTAATTTCACATATTCCCATGGCATGTTTGAGCAATATATCATTTAGTGACAACTTTGTGCAAAAAAAAAAAAAAAAAATTGTCTCTTTCCCGCAACTTGTGTCGCAATATAAAATATTCCATGGACTCGACATGCCTCTCAGCAAATAGCTTGGGGTATCTACTTTCCAAAATGGGGTCATTTGGGGGGTTTTGAACTGTCCTGGCATTTTATGCACAACATTTAGAAGCTTATGTCACACATTACCCACTCTTCTAACCACTTGAAGACAAAGCCCTTTCTGACACTTATTGTTTACATGAAAAAGTTATTTTTTTTTGCAAGAAAATTACTTTGAACCCCCAAACATTATATATTTTTTTTAAAGCAAATGCCCTACAGATTAAAATGGTCGGTGTTTCATTTTTTTTTTTTCACACAGTATTTGCGCAGCGATTTTTCAAATGCATTTTTTGGGGAAAAAACACACTTTTTTAAATTTTAATGCACTAAAATACACTATATTGCCCAAATGTTTGATGAAATAAAAAAGATGATCTTAGGCCGAGTACATGGATACCAAACATGACATGCTTTACAATTGCGCACAAACGTGCAGTGGCAACAAAATGAATACATTTTTAAAAGCCTTTAAAAGCCTTTACAGGTTACCACTTTAGATTTGCAGAGATGGTCTACTGCTAAAATTACTGCCCTCGATCTGACCTTCGCGGTGATACCTCACATGCATGGTGCAATTGCTGTTTACGTTTGACGACAGACCGCCGCTTGCGTTCGCCTTAGCGCAAGAGCAGGGGGCGACAGGGGTGCTTTTTTTTTTTTTTTTTTTTCTTTATTATTTTTTTTTTTTTTTTATCTTATTTTTAAACTGTTCCTTTCATTTTTTTTTAAAAATCATTTTTATTGTTATCTCGGGGAATGTAAATATCCCCTATGATAGCAATAGGTAGTGACAGGTACTCTTTTTTGAAAAAATTGGGGTCTATTAGACCCTAGATCTCTCCTCTGCCCTCAAAGCATCTGACCACACCAAGATCGGTGTGATAAAATGCTTCCCCAATTTCCCAATGGCGCTATTTACATCCGGCGAAATCTAAGTCATGAAATGCTCGTAGCTTCCGGTTTCTTAGGCCATAGAGATGTTTGGAGACACTCTTGTCTCTGATCAGCTCTATGGTCAGCTGGCTGAATCACCGGCTGCATTCTCAGGTTCCCTGTTGAGACAGGAGAGCCAGAGAAAAACACGGAAGACGGTGGGGGGGGCATTCCCTCCCACGGCTTGTAAAGGCAGTCTAGAGGCTAATTAGCCGCTAGGATTGCTTTTACATGAAAGCCGACCGCTGGCTGAAAAGAATGATACCAAGATGATACCTAAACCTGCAGGCATCATTCTGGTATAACCACTCAAAGTCGTGAATGGCGTACCTGAAGACAAAAAAATGGTTAACAATGGTTAACAATAAAGCACAGTAAACAGTAAAGTATAAATAATTACATACCTGAAAAACAAACATGATAAAACATAATAACAATAACAATAAAACATTGCAGAATAGAATACAGTAAAAAAAGAGCATAACAATAGAGAGAGAGAATAGAGAGAGAGAGAGAGAGAGAGAGAGAGAACAATAAAACGACAACTATTTTATTTTATTTTATATATATATATATTTTTTTTACACTTTTTTTGTAACTAACTTTTATAACTGTAACCGGTTCCAGGTTCGGGTCTCTCAAAATGCGATGGCATCTTGGGAGACCCTGTGAAAGTGTGCCTAGTCTGTGGAATGCTGTACCCTACGCTAATACTCAACTAGTGCATGGTAGCGTTCAAAACATTCACCAATGCAAAGACCAGGATTGTCAGGACAGGAGGGACAATAATAGCGGGTGTCACGTCTATATCCGCGCTTGCTGCAGACACAACATCTTTTTTGGGGGGGTTCGCTGGGTAGGGGCACTCGGGAGGACATAAAAATGCCTCTCATGCAGCCGACTGCATTTGGTTGGGGATGTGAATGGGGGAAGTACGGGCGCTGCAGAAGTGGTGGGTTCCCAATTAGGATTGGCGATTGCAGCAGGAAGAGCACTATGGGCATGACGGGCCTGTGTTTGTCTTTTTGGTGGCAGCGGGACACTACTTGTGCTTGCCACCTCACCAGCTTGAACTGCACTTATGGGACTCGCCACGTCACCAAGTGTTACTGCAGTGCTGGTTTGACTACGACCAGGGTGTACTAGGCCGCTGGTGCTTGCCAGTTCACCAAAACGCTACTAAAAAAACTGTTAGCGATCGCAGGGATCAGGCCTGACTCTGCGAACACTGCAGTTATGCGTTTAGTGTTTTGTAAGTGACAGTGATCGATCGATACTGCACTTGGGTCGGCTGGGCTGGGCCGGGTGGAGGGGCAAAACGCAGGTGCTAGCAGGTATCTGGGCTGATCCTGCTAACACTGCGTTTTTGGGAACCCTAAACTGCTGGGGACGCTAGTATAGATCTGATCGGATCAGATATTTATCCGATCAGATACTATACCACTAAGGGAGGTGTACGGTGCGTGCGTGGGTGTTAGTGGTACTGGCGCTAACCTGACGCTGCCTGGGGCCGGTGCTTGCTAGTTCACCAAAATGCTACCAAAAAAACTGTTAGCGATCGCAGGGATCAGGCCTGACTCTGCGAACGCTGCAGTTATGTGTTTAGTGTTTTGTAAGTGACAGTGATCGATCGATACTGCACTTGGGTGGGCTGGGCTGGGCGGAGGGGCAAAACGCAGGTGCTAGCGGGTATCTGGGCTGATCCCGCTAACACTGGGTTTTTGGGAACCCTAAACTGCTGGGGACGCTAGTATAGATCTGATCGGACCAGATATTGATCCGATCACATACTATACCACTAAGGGAGGTGTACGGTGCGTGGGTGGGTGTCAGTGATACTGGCGCTAACCTGACCCTGCCTGGGGCTGGTGCTTGCCAGCTCACCAAAATGCTACCAAAAAAACTGTTAGCGATCGCAGGGATCAGGCCTGACTCTGCGAACGCTGCAGTTATGTGTTTAGTGTTTTGTAAGTGACAGTGATCGATCGATACTGCACTTGGGTGGGCTGGGCTGGGCTGGGCCGGGCGGAGGGACAAAACGCAGGTGCTAGCAGGTATCTGGGCTGATCCCGCTAACACTGCGTTTTTGGGAACCCTAAACTGCTGGGGACGCTAGTATAGATCTGATCGGATCAGATATTGATCCGTTCAGATACTATACCACTAAGGGAGGCGTATGCTGCGTGCGTGGGTGTTAGCGGTACTGGCGCTAATCTGACGCTGCCTGGGGCGACGCATATCACCGCCGGGCGATTGGGGGGCTAAACCTTTATTCGGTAATAAACGGCGGGTGCCCTGACACTATAAAAAATAAACTAACTAACCAGCGTCACCCGTAACAGTTATACGGTGATCAGTGGTGAAAGGGTTAACTAGGGGGCAATCAAGGGGTTAAAACATTTATTAGGTAGTATATGGGGGTCCCTGTCGCTATAAAATGCTGACGGCGAACCTAAATATTTACCTCCCTAACTAGCGTCACCAGCGACACTAATACAGCGATCAGAAAAATGATCGCTTAGTGACACTGGTGACAGGGGGTGATTAAGGGGTTAAAACTTTATTAGGGGGGGTTAGGGGGGTACCCTAGACCTAAAGGGGGGTAATACTCACTGTGCTAACACTGTAACTGTCACAAACTGACACCAATGCAGTAATCAGAAAAAAAAAAAACTGCTGGTGTCAGTTTGTGACAGGGAGGGGGGGGGGGGGGTGATTGGGGGGGGATCGGGGGGGGGGGATCGGGGTGTTTTGTGTGCCTGGCATGTTCTACTGTGTTGTGTAGTGTTGGTGCACTCACAGTGAAGTCTTCTCTCCTCGGCGCTGCAACGGAATACCGAGCCGAGGAGAGATGACATCATTTCCTTTGCTGCTGTTTAGCATACAGCAGCAAAGGAAGTGATCTGATTGGCCGGCGGCGATCGCGAGGGGGGGGCACAAACGGATGGCCTCCCCCTCACCTCCGATCGCCGGGGGACAAAACGGGACCGCCTCGGGCACCGGGGGGGGTCCGATCGGACCCCCCACCCGCGGGAGGCAAATCACGTACATGTACGTGATTTTGCCTGCCCGTGCCGCCTTGCCGACGTACATCGGCGTGAGGCGGTCCTTAAGTGGTTAACACTGGGAAACACTTTTTGAAAGATAAAAAGTGCATTTTATATACAACTATATTGATCAGACCAAAATGATGGACAAATGAGGAGGAAAGAGGGACAGTGGGACATTGCTCCAAATCGGGGACAGTCCCTCGAAATCAGGGAAAGTTGGGAGCTATGCACAGCTATGGTCCACTATTGTCACCGGCAGAAAACCTGCCCTAAGAAAAGCGATGTGGCTATTGTTGGAGATGCAACAAAGAATGAAAAAGGTGCAAATAAGAACTTTATTTAAACTGGAACTTTAGTCAGAAAATGAACTCCTTCTAGATCAGTTCATGCTGTCCCCTTTTGCAGGTATAGCTAAGTATAACATTAATAAAATAAGTGCCTATACTCCCTCCTTGCTCTGCACATGCGCTCTCTTTTTTAGTACTGTGCCTAAAATCAGAACCATTAGAGGCTGATCTACTGGCAGCCTAATGATTTACTGCTGCTCAGGGGCTCTGGGCTTCAGCAAAATGGCAGCCTCCGGCAAGAAGAAACAGGAAGAATACGGGAGGAAATTTACAGCACCCAGTGGAATGTCTGTTCCTTGCTAAAGAACTTTTTTTTTTTATCAAGTTGTTATGGGTAACGTTCCGCTTTAAAAAAAAAAAAGAAAGAAAGAAATGCCATTTGTTAGATATACAGTCCTTTAGCAAAGTAAAGGTCATTCAGTTTTTACATCTACTTAAAAGGATTCCATTTTTCACCATAAAGATTAAATATAATACATATTTATATATATTTTTTTTAAATGTGGTTGAATTTTCTTTATTAGTTCATGGATTTTTAATATACCTCGGAAGCTGCAAATGTATGCATTATTAAGCACAGAGGATTTATTAGTTCACCATTATATTTCTGATGAACATTTGTCTGCAGATCCCTGTAGATATTAGATGTCTTTTGTCCCTTAAGGTAAAACATCAAAGTGATTTTGGATGGAGGGAGAGTAAAATCCTCTGTCATTGTTAGGGAAAGGGCGGATTGGCCTCATCACAGAAGGACAGAGTGATTGTCTTTGACAGTGGTGTTGTATATAAAAAGATTGACAAATAGTAAAAGGAAATACAGTGAGTGAACACAGACATAGGCAGATAAAAATGAATAGCAAAGACAAACTTTATTTAAGGCTTATTCACATGGGCGTTTAAACTGCAGCACTTACACGCAGCATTACTGGAATCAATGGGGCCATATGCACAGTTGCATCTACAAACAAAAATGTGCATCGTGTTTAGCACTGCACAAAAAAAGCAGGATGCAGCTGTGTCTGGGGCCATATACAGTATATCTGTGATGCATTCATGTGGGAAGGTGCAGCTTGATGCAGCAGCATAAAACACACAGAGTCCAGGTTTAAATACAAGAATATATTATAACAGAAGACCAGCAAAAACAAACAGGCCTGGCAGGAAAGCAACCTGACCAGGTGTACTCACAAAAATATGGCAGTACAGTGGAGGACCAAAGGTGCCGATAGCGTCTGTTTGGAGGAGTGAAATGCAAACCTGGTCAGTCTGCACCCAAGGAGTACAGCATGTCCCTGCACTTTTCCTACTCCTCCGGAACCTATCCCTGATGCCAAACACTGTCCCTGTCAAGGCCTGGATGTGAACCTGGGACTAGGGTTGCCACCTAATCCCTTTAAAACTGAACACATATTAATTACTCAGGTTCTGTGGCTGATTAAGGTGGTCATTAAACTCACTTGGTGCCTTATCTGCATTTAATTAGTCTCAGAACCTGTGTAATTAATATGTGTTCGGGTTTAAAGGGATGAGGTGGCAACCCTACCTGGAACCTCTGCTGTATCTGGCAATGACTCTGCTTGCT
This sequence comes from Lithobates septentrionalis, assembly GCA_037952835.1. Classification (NCBI taxonomy): domain Eukaryota; kingdom Metazoa; phylum Chordata; class Amphibia; order Anura; family Ranidae; genus Lithobates; species Lithobates septentrionalis. The sequence continues at coordinate 70,377 of JBBDGP010005106.1, forward strand.
GAGCCACCTGGAACGCTGGACAGTTCCCTGGACCTTTCCTTGAATGGCCCTGCCTTGAATTTTGTTTGTCTTGAACCTTGAACTCTTTGCTCCTCCTATGAACTTCCTAATTTAAGCCATGTCTCTGCACTTCCTGTTTGCCAGATTATTGTGCTTTCTCAGCCAGTATCTTGCTCTTGTCTTCCCTGCTGCCATCCATATTTGCTACCACTCGTTATGGTTCCTCAGCTTGTTCCTTGACTACGCTTCTGCCTGATCCCAACCTGCTCGTTACTCACCTTTTGGCTTGTTCACCAACTATGCTTCTATTTGATCCTTACCTGCTTAATCTGCTACTGAACCCCGGTTTTCTCACCTCCAGGTAGGGGCGATCCTGAGGACCTCGACCTGGTGCTAGCACGGAGCAAAATCCATCTCCACCACCAGGAGCTCTGGTGAACACCGGTTAGTACTTAGACTCCGCACCTCAGGTGACCTTGCATCATCTGCCAGTGACCTGTCTGTGCTCCTATCCTCCTGGTTCTTGTGTGAGCTTCCCATTGCTATAGCAACTGATCTTCAAGCCTGAACCCTTGAACGTGACAGTGCCTGCCAGATGGGTGACCTTTTCCTACTATTGTGACCGAGAAAACCATAGAGGAACTATGTTCCTCTTGACTTCCTCCTCCACCTGCATTGTCGCTGTGGATAAGTGCCACCTGCAGTGGAGAAAGTAGACTGCACCTGCCTGCAGATGCAGCTCTGAGATGGATTCACAAGCAGTAGACAGCGGCTCAGATTGCAGATCGGGTCTCATTGCCCATCTAAATGAGCTCTAACAGTGTGATTGGCATCAAGAAACAGACTGACTGGTAATGACACAGCAAGGACCGCCATTGACAGAGTGACATACACATTATTGGCAATGAATGACGGACTGACATTAGCACAGACAGACATAGAAAATGATAGATGGATAAATATAGACATATGCATTTACTAAGCTGTGTTGATGAATCGACTATCTGACTTGGACAAAGATGTACAGATAAACAGACATTACTAGACAGACGTAATAATTGGCATTCATAGAATGTCTGGTATTGACATACAGGCAAAAAAGGATTAAAATAGGGTACATATCAGCTGAAATACAGCACCACATCCTGGATTAAATAGAACAAAGAGAAATAGAGTAATGGGACTTTTAGATGCTGAAACCTCCTATAGGAATAATATCTGACACATTGATGTATAAAAATAACAACATTTTATTAAATACATAAAAATATCTTATATTGTTTAACCACTTGCTTACAGGGCACTTAAACCGCCCTCCTATCCAGACCAATTTTCAGCTTTCAGCGCTGACGCACTTTGAATGACAATTGCGCAGTCATACAACACTGTACCCAAATGAAAATTTTATTATTTTTTCACCACAAATAGAGCTTTCTTTTGGTAGTATTTGATCACCTCTGCAGTATTTACTTTTTGTTAAAAAAATTTAAAAAACTGAACTTAAATAAAAAATTTTTTAATTTTTTTATATTTTGTTATAAAAAATTTAAAAAGGGTAATTTTTCTCCTTCATTGATGTACGCTGATGAGGCGGCAGTGATGGGCACTGATAGGCGGCAGTGATGGGCACTGATGGGTGGCAGTGATGGGCACAGATGGGTGGCAGTGATGGGCAGCACTGGCAGGTGGCCCTGATTGGCACTACAGGTGGGCATTGATAGGTAGCACTTGTGGGCATTGATAGGTGGCACTTGTTGGCACTGTTGGGTGGCACTGTGGGCACTGTTAGGTGGCACTGTGGGCACTGTTAGGTAGCACTGTGGGCAGTGTTAGGTGGCACTGATGGGGCAGATGTGCCTCTTCACTTGGGGACCGCTGTCAGCGTGAGTAAAAAAAAAAAGATTATCGATCTTTTGTTTACATCATGTGATCAGCTGTCATTGGACCGGCCCCTTACTCGGATCGGTGATCAGCCGAGTCTCAGTGACTCGGTGATCACAACGCGCCCGGCGCGCGCAGGGAGCGTGCACAGGGGAGGCCGTCATATGACGGCCTCCCGGGAATTCAGGTCTGCGCTGTGGCCGTCATTCGGCCATAGGGCGGATGTGTAGTGGTTAAGACATGTATAGCAAAAATATGAAACAGCAAACTCTGTATACAGAGGTAAACATCCCTTACAACAAGGTGAACAATTTCCTCAATAGACACATATATGTGTACTCATGAACCATGATAAACACTCAGGGACCAAAGTATGAGAAAAGAGACACAGCCCAGCGCGTTTGGCATGGTAGCTTCTTCAGGGATTTTCGTTGACAGAGAGATCGTGCACTAGAGCTGATTCAGTAAGTAGTAGTTCTGGGAAACCTCAAAAGAGGCATTGCATGTTCCCAACAGGGCATTGCAGGATGGGTCAAATGTCTGTCTCAGTCATGTAGGTCTGAAACCAGCCCAAGAAAAGCTTTCCCACAAAGGACATCAGAAATCCCATACACAGGAAATGGCGATTCCAAGCTAAATTGATCAAAGTTCTGCCATGCTGCACTGGGAGAAATCTCACCAGTATAACCACAAACAACTGCAAAGGTAATGAGCAGCTTCCAAATGCTGATATGGTCACAATGTTAAATCTTCAATCATGGCAGAAAACATCAAAAAGCCAACCGCAAAAGGCTCCCTTCCTGGTGTCACAATAACAGCAACATTCTCTATGGAAGGCAATCTCCAAATGAGGATCCACCAAAGAATTGTGTTATTTTTATACATCACTGTGTCAGGTATTATTCCAATAGGAGGTTTCAGCATCTAAAAGTCCCATTACTCTATTTCTCTTTGTTTTATACAGGCAAAAAAAGGATGTTGACACACTGAGTGGTTTGTGGACAGATGGATCAGCACAGCCTCATAGGCAGATGGACACATAAAGACAAACCTATAGAGTTGGAGAGAAAACCACAACATGAATGCACAGACTGACATAGCCAGACAGCCTGATATTCATAAAATGTGTAGATCTGGAATTAAAGCGCCACACCATGTTGTTAAAGACCAGATACAAGTTTATTCTAATGCAAAAGCAACATATTTGAAACCTTGCTCCTTTCATCAGGGTTTGAGGGATAGGGGACAATGTATATGGACTTGGTGATGAATAGATTGGTATACTATCACTATTGCAAGAATCATCACACTGTGCATCCACAGCTAAGTGTAGAAGGCTTCCATTCTTTTGACAAACTTGAAATGACAGACTTAGTCAAATTGTTATTGATGGAAAGATTGACAGGACTGACTATGACAAAACAGAAAAACAATTAAGACCGGAAAAAAAGACAGATATTGACAGATAGATTGGAGGGGGCCGTCATGCTAGCTGATTCATATAATAGTCTACAGTGATGGTGGAGCTGTTATAGGGAGGATAGGGGAATAATTATGGCGTCACTCCCCACTTTCTAGGATGGGAAAGAGGGAGACCTATCAGTACAAAATATGTAGGAAAAGGACACCCCCTGATACACCCCCAGTTAAACAGAGCTTAATTAACACTTAGGTAATTATGTTTTGTTTTGTTTTTTGGTCACTGCTACTTTTCTTTTATCCTGGCTTTTTAAAGTAACATATGCAGCAATTAAAACACAGGTTAAAAAAAGCTCCAGATGTTTATAAACTGCTTGTTCTTTACAAACGTGCAATGTGTTCCTCCTGCCCAGGCCAATTTTCAGCTTTCAGCGCTGTCACAATTGCGCGCTCATGCAACGCTGTACCCAAACAAAATTTTTGATAATTTTTTGACACAGATAGAGCTTTCTTTTGGTGCTATTTAATCAACATTAGGTTTTACATATTTTGCTAAACAAACAAAAAAAGACTGAATATTTTGAAAAAAAACGTTTTTCTTAGTTTCTGTTACAAAATTGTATTAATAAGTAATTTTTCTCCTCCTGATGTGCGCTGATAGGCTGCACTTATGGGCACTGAAGGACACTAATAGGCTGCACTGATGAGGCAGAAAAGATGAGGTGGCACAGATGGAAACTGATGAGGCGGCACTAATGGGCACTGATAGGCAGAAAGGATGGACACTGATAGGGGGCAATGATAGGCAGCACTGGTAGGCGGCACTGATAGGTGGCACTGATGGGCACTGACAGGCATCACTGATGGGCACTGACAGGCAACACTGATGGGCACGGATGGGGCTGTTCTGATAATCAGGTAGATGTCCCCTGTGTGGATTGCAGCTTACCGGGTCTCCTCTCCTCACGTGCTGTCAGTGTGAGGAAAGGACCACCAGTAACAGTCAAATCCTGTTTACACTGTGATCAGCTGTGATTGGACTCAGCTGATCAAATGGTAAATGGCCGCTGTGATTGGTCCTTTACCCCAATCTATGATCAGCTGTGTCTGAAGGACATATTGATCACAGAGCTCTCCTGATGCGCTTGTGATACGCGCGGGGAGGCAGGGTTCTGGGAGGACTTCAATAGAGGCCCTCCCGGCAATGTAGCCGTCATTCGGCAAGAGGTTAAAGGCACATACTTTCCCTTGCGGTATGTTGCGTACATTAGCTCATTGCAGTGATTTTTAATTGCACTCAACCCACAGAGGCAATACAGCTTCAGTTATGCATTGCAGCACAACACACAGTAATGCACTACCATGTATTTGGTATGCCAAAAATGATCTATTACTTTTCTGGGGACAACCCAAAATTTGTGATTTTTTTTTTTTACTTTTAATTTCAATGATAATGGTAACCAGGATTAATAGAGAGGGGGAATCTCCTTAATGGGGGCACTGGCAGCAATACAACCTAATAGGTGTTCTAATTAATCTCTACACTATCCAAAACTTAAAAAAAGTTTTGCTTTTAGCTATACTGTAATTTTGAAATTTGTGTTTGCTACAAAAAGGAGTCATTCTGTCCTAGACCATATTAGCAAAATTTGAACACACAGCTCCACCTAGCTGCAGAATTAGGGCATAGACACTCAAAAACTTGCAAAAGAAAGTGCACACAAAAAAAACAAGCAGTGAACAGACAAGTATAAACAACGGCTTCAATAAAAACATGTCACACCTCAACATAGCTGGCAGCAGTGAACATATAACCTTGCAGCACGTGCTCCATGTACCATCCTGTCTATAGCCTGAAGTCTAATGTGTCCGATACCGTCTGATTTGTGTTGCTAGGTAACCCTGGCCAGCTCATCTCCCCTGTTGTGACACAGCATGATAGGAATTGCCTGGGGACCAGAGTCCATCAGAAATATTGACACGTGCTTCATTATTTCATATACTGCTTGGTGGATGCTGCACTCCATAATGTCATGAATCCGACATCGGATAGACACACATGCAAAACTTATATTATGGCAGGCCGTTGGTTCAACTCACCGAGCTAGAACCATAGTTGTCTGCCAGAGCGCTCTTTATTTTTTAGCAAGGAGAGCTAAAAAATAATGGCTAGAAATAATGATCGTTATGCAAAAGAACACATGCATAACATTTAAGAATAGTGACTACAGCATTAGGTATTATTAATTAAAAAATAACTGAAGGGAAAACCTTTTTTTAGTTTTAGATAGAGTGGAGAGGGATTAGAACACCTGTCAGGTTTTTATTGCTGTCTGTGTCACTGTTAGGGGGATTCCCCTCTTATTACTGAGAGTGAAAGTGAAAGAAAATCCCAAACGTTGGGTTGTCACCTGAACAGGAACAGAGGGGTAATATTCCAATGGGGACTCGTTCTGTTGACTACCAGGGTTTTGCTCTACTATGTAGGGATTTCCTTCTACTTCCTGTTTTGACTATGGAACAGAAAGCAAAGGGACATTTCTCCAATAGGACATAGATGGCAAAATATACCTTATTTACTCTATTCAAAATGGGAAAAAAAACAAAAGAAAAACAGTTTTGCCTTTAGTTCTACTTTAATGCCTAAATAAACTAATCACTGGGCATCACTGAGTGCCTCCACAGCAAGCTGGTGCAATGCTGCACGCAGGGATATGCCATTAGCGGACCTCCAGCTGTTGCAAAACTTCTTCTGTTATCCTGGCCTCTCCCTCCTGTTGAGTGCCCCCACAGCAAGCAGCATGCTATGGGGGCACTTGAGTCGAGCTGCAGCTCTCTGTGTCTATTCAGACACTGAGCTGTGGCCCAGCCACATCCCCTCTCTCTCCTCATTGGCTCACTGACTTTGATTGACAGCAGCGGGAGCCAATGGCACTTCGCTGCTGTCTCAGCCAATGAGGAGGGGGAGTCGAATCTCCCCTGTAACATCACTGGATCGAGTGGAAGCTCAGGTAATTATTAGGGGGACAGAAGGGTTTTTATCCTAATGCATAGAATACATTAAGATAAAAAACCTTCGGCCTTTACAACCACTTTAAATTCAGGAAGAAAGACATCATTTAAAACTGACCTCCAGGAAAACAGTTATTTGAAATATATATAGTGTAAAAGAGTCGTACCTGCCAAAAGATTTGCATTTTTGTCTATTCATTTCTGAGAGTTACACAGCTCTGCCAAACAGAACAGCCCTGTCTGACAAGGCAGAAAACCATTTAAAGGCTAAATTCACCTTAAAAAAAAAAAAAAAAAAATGCAAGTTTTTTTGCTGGTAAAAAAAGTTTCTTTTTCTTCTAAGGAGCCTGCAGAGCATTGCGCCTGCGATCAGCAGATCATGGGTGCAATCTCAGACTCCTGTAGACTCTCAGCATAGCTGTCTGTTTGTACCTCCTACAGGCAGGCAATTGAGCAGGAAGAATGGACTGGACTATAAGTGCACTCACCGGTGAGCTTGTAGTTCATTGAGAACTACAAGCTGTCAACCACAATGGCTGACGATACTTGTAGGCATTCATTTATGGGACACTGTTAATGAATGATACGGCTGTGTGGACAAAGCCCAGCACAGCCACGCTGTTTTCAAATTGTGACAGCGGGTGCTGTCGGGATCCCTGCTGATTCTGTACAGGCTCTGTGAAGTGGCATCTGGGTCACAGCAGTGCAGAACTAAGTGCACTACTGTAACCTACAGAAGAAGTATGGTCAAAAGAGCTTTAATATCAGTAAAGACTGTCTTTACGTATCCACCCAAAAGTCATCCACTGCACATAGTTTAAGAAGAGTAACATGTGCACCACCATACAGATGGGCCCCAACATTAGTTGGCTTAAATTTGTTAATTAGGTGCCAGGGACTTTACAGCCATCCCCAGGGCTACTCATTCTTAGGGACATGTGCACCCACCCACTCTTAGGAGTGTATGCGCAGAATGCACTTGAGGACATTTTTTTGAATAGTTACTGCCAAAAGTTACAATAAGACTTGTCTTTGTGCCATTCATGCTTTTCACAGTTGATGTTCTTGCTTGTGCAGTATATACCAGTTTAATGTTATTTAGCCTTATTGTGGTTTAAGTCAATTGCCATATTTTGAGGCTAGTATTCCCATCAGTTAATCTAGCATATTCATTAACTTGTTTATTGTTCTGTGCATTGCATTTTGCTTGACCTGCATTAATACATTTACTTTATCTACCATCAAGCAGCCAGTGGCCTATTTCCTGTATGCTAATACAGTATAATAGCATACTAATACCTAAATTATATAACCATGTGTGTCACAGGGGACAGACGGAGCAGTTTACGTGGCAGAACAGAGAACCAATCATACCAGGCAGCTTCTGCTGGGGTAAGCTCTACATAAATATGATATACTTTCCCATGTATTTACTAATACTAGTGGCATAAGGATTAAAAAGAATTTGATTGAGAGAGTGAAGTTTTGCTTCAAGCTGGCAATACATGATTATATTTTTTTTCGAGCGGCTGTAGAAAAATCATTTGGAAGAACATTCTTTCTTGTCATCATTGAGTCAACTGATTTCATTCAAAAGCCCATAAAATTTCAACCAGACCTACAATTTGAATGGAACCCCAGACTTATTAAACATTGTTCACGAAACATTTTTTTCATACTGCTTCATCACTACAGCTGAAAACAAACATTGATTTAATTCCACTAATCGTTAGAAAATTGAATAAAATTCTACTGGTGTATGGCCAGCTTAATGCCCCGTACACACGGTCGGATTTTCCGATGGAAAATGTCCGATCAGAGCGTGTTGTCGGAAATTCCGACCGTGTGTGGGCTCCATCGGACATTTTCCATCGGATTTTCCGACACACAAAGTTGGAGAGCAGGAGATAAAATTTTCCGACAACAAAATCCGTTGTCGGAAATTCCGATCGTGTGTACACAAATCCGACGGACAAAGTGCCACGCATGCTCAGAATAAATAAAGAGATGAAAGCTATTGGCCACTGCCCCGTTTATAGTCCCGACGTACGTGTTTTACGTCACCGCGTTTAGAACGATCGGATTTTCCGACAACTTTGTGCGACCGTGTGTAGACAAAACAAGTTTGAGCCAACATCCGTCGGAAAAAATCCTAGGATTTTGTTGTCGGAATGTCCGAACAAAGTCCGACCGTGTGTACGCCCTATTAGAGTTTTGCACAAAGTATGAACTAAAGAGAGACAGCAGGGTTGATTTAATAAAGGCAACTAAACTGCACTTTGCAAAGTGCAGTTGCATTCTGCAAGTTCAGTTGCTCCAGAGCTTAGTAAATGAGGTAAAGCTTAACTTTGCAAAGAATACCCAATCACGTGCAAGGAAAATAAAAAAACAGCATTTTTGCTTGCACGTGATTTTTGCTTGCACGTGATTGAATGATGGAAGTCAGCAGAGTTTCTGCTAATTTACTAAGCTCTGGAGCAACTGAACTTTGCAAAGTGCACAATTTGCCTTTTGTAAATCAATCCCATTGTGTAAATGTACCATTGATCAGTTACTGCTAACCTGTCATATTAGAAAGACCAGAATGCACTTTCCTGTTTCAAATTTTTATTTCTGGAACACTTTGTATTTTTTATTCAGGTATTACAAAAGTGACATTTTATAAACTTGCAAACGTACAAACAAGAATACATTTTTTTTCCCTATAATGAGAGCATGCAGGCACAGTGCAGATGCCCAGCAAGCTACCAGGTAATATAAAGGCTGGATATATTTCACTCTGGCAAGGATTCTTTTGTACAGTGCTTTGAAAAAGTATTCATACCAAATGAAATTTTCCACATTTTGTCATGTTACAACCAAAAACGTAAATGTATTTTATTGGGATTTTATGTGATAGACCAACACAAAGTGGCACATAATTGTGAAGTGGAAGGAAAAGGATAAATGGTTTTCTACATTTTTTACAAATAAATATGTGAAAAGTGTGGCGTGCATTTATATTCAGCCCCCCTGAGTCAATACTTTGTAGAACCACCTTTCTTTTTTTTTTAATTAAACGTAAGTTTTATTGAAAAAGAAAAAAGTTTAGTGTACAAGGTAAACACCAAGAACAGTTTCCAAAATATACAGATAAAGTCATGTACAGTATTATAACCCATGTCTTGCCACATTTTTCCCATAGTATACATACAATAACTGATTATTCGTGTCCCACTAAATTGGCCAGTCCTCGCTGCAGCAACTCTGCATGTGCGGTGTGTGGGTACACTGGCCTCTGGAGCACCCCATTGCCTTATTTTGCTCATGTGCAGGTGTCTGGTGACTGAGCCCATTTGTCCCATATTTGGTCATATTTGAGGGGGCAACCTCTATGTAAGTAAAAAAAAAAAAGGAAAAATTTCCCCACAGTGGGGTTTTTTGGCAGCACAGTAACAGATGTAGTCAGTATTGTATGAAAAAATATAACAATTTTATTGAAATATGTACCATGAGAGTTAAAACAATGAGCTCCAGTGGGGAGTACTTTAAAAACTAAGTTGGCTGACATTTTACCTCTATGTAAGTAAACCAGTTTCTTATAAGGCAAAGTGTTGTTGACTTCCGCTATCCACTGTGTAATCTCTGGAGGATTAGGCCTCATCCATACTCTAGCGATTACCTTTCGTGCAGAAAAAAGTGTTTCATGTATAAATATCTTTTGGAATTTATTTATCTCTGGGTCTGATAGAATTCCCAAGAGGCAAAGTTTGGGTTGGAGTGTTACAGGTGAGCCCATGGTGTCATGGAGGAAGCGTACCACCTGTGTCCAGAATGCCTGGATCCGGGGACATTTGCACAGTAAATGGAAAAAGGTACCGGTGGCTTGATTGCACATTGGGCACATAGTTGATTGATTGCTCTTGTATTTTGACAACCTAAGTGGCGTGGGGTATGCTCTATGAATCAGGAAAATTTGAGTTAATCGGTCGGACAGTTTAGGAGACACTAATTTACATGTATCTAGAGCATCACTCCATTCGTCATCTGCCAGTGTACCTACTTCTCCCTCCCATCTAGATTTCAGGGCATAAGCCGATGTAGTTGCCTGCGGCAGTGTCAGCATTAATAAAAATTGAGAGATTAGTTTTTTCGGGTCAGGGCATTTCAGTGCCTCCATTAATGGGTTGTTAACTAGATTAAATTCGCCCGACGGGAACTGTGAGTGGAAGGCGTGACGCAGCTGCAAGTACCTGAAAAACATCTGATTTGGTAGTGAAAACTCCGTTTTCAATCTATCGAAGGTTTTTAGCCTGCCATTATGAGTAATGTGCCGCATGTAGATGATCCCCCTTGAGCTCCACACCTCGCTGTCAGGGATTAATTTAAATTCTGGGATATTCATATTGTGCCAAAGGGGAATAAATTCGTTTATTACTGCCAAACGGAGTCTATCCATGGCTAAGTTCCAGATCTTAGCATAATGGTACAGTAATGATTTACGGTTAGCGTTTCTGTCTTCCCAAGTGGTTCGCCTCATTATTACGACCAGCGGGTCTTGTGACAACTGGGACCACCTAGGGCATAAAAAGTGCAGAAATCTCTCTCTATCGATCTTATCAACGTGGAAGATTTGGGACAACTTAGCTGCAATATAATAGGCATTGAAGTCTGGTAAAGCCATTCCCGCTAAGTCTGTAGGATTTTTTAGTTTGTGCCAGAAGATTTTATGTCTATTATTACCCCATATAAATGGCTTCATAATAACTTCCATTGATTTAAAATGTCTAAGCACCAAGTATATTGGCGAGTGCCAAACCATGTATAGTATTTTAGGTAGGAGGACCATTTTGGCTAGGTTTTTTCGTCCCATCACCCCCAGCGGGAGGCGAGCCCATACCTGTGTTTTGTGTTTAAGCATTGCAAACAATTGAGCTATGTTGAGTGCCTCATAATCAGCTGGGTCCCTTGTAATCCTTACACCTAAGTATTTGATAGTATCTACTTTCTGTAGGGGCAGCATGGCTCTGTCTTTGGGTTGCGGGAAGCTGTCAAGGGATAATATCTGGGATTTGTCCCAGTTTATCCTGAGGCCGGAGAATGTGCCGAACCGTTCTATTAGGTCTAGTGTGAGAGGTAGGGAGTTTTCTGAGTCGTCAAGGTACAGTAAGGTATCGTCTGCATATGTACGGATCTTTTCTGCCACTTCTCCCCTACGAAGCCCCTTTATCTCCGGGTGTGCCCGGATGGCTATGGCTAGGGGCTCTGCCGCCAGGGCGTATAGCAGAGGCGACAGAGGGCACCCCTGCCTCGTGCCCCTGGATAATGAGAATTGCTCAGATGGCCACCCGTTCGCCAGCACCCTCGCCAACGGAGATTGATATAAAAGTTGCACCCATTTTATAAATTTGGGGCCGAAGCCAAACCTGCCCAAGCACCTCCATAAATATCCCCACTCCACCGAGTCAAACGCTTTGGCTGTGTCCAGAGCCACAATCACTCTTGACCCTACGTTTTTGTGGGTGGCCTGCAGGTTTATGAATAATCTCCTGAGGTTGAAGGACGTATTTCTGCCTGGCATAAATCCTGCCTGATCACAATGTATTAGGGAGAGGACTACTTTGTTGAGGCGGATAGCCAAAATTTTTGCAAGTATTTTGATATCTACTTGGAGTAGAGATATAGGGCGGTATGACTCGGGGATGAGTGGATCTTTCCCTGGCTTGGGAATCAATACTATGGTGGCTTCTCTCATGGACGTTGGCAGTTTGAAGTCTTTAAATATGGCCTCGTACAACTGTAGTAATCTAGGGATCAATATTTCCGAATAGGTGGAGTAAAACTCCACCGGTAAGCCATCCGAGCCCGGGGATTTAGAACCGGGGGAGTTCCGTCACAGCCCTGGAGATCTCGTCTAGTGTTAATGGGGCCTCTAGTTCCTCAACCTGTTCTACGGATAGCTGGGGAATTGTCAATTCCCCCAGAAATGACTCCATTAAGGAGGTATCTGTCGGGGCTGTTGATGTGTAGGGCTTACTAAAAAATTCCCTAAAGAGGTCCGCTATTCTATGTGGTTCTGTTTCTACGACTCCGTCAGATGAACGCAACAAGATCCTCGCTGTGCACTAGGTAAGCTAACAGTCTCCCTGCCCTCTCCCCGTGCTGAAACGACCGCTGTCTATGGAAAAAAAGTTTTCGTTTGGATTTTTCGTACTGCAGCTGGGTCAACACCCTTGAACATAGTTTAAGGTTATCAGCTCTATCGGCAGTGGGGACCTCAAGAAACGCTTTCTCTGAATCTCGGAAGTTGTCCTCCACCTTAATTATTGCTGTCTCTGATGCTCTTTTGAGTTTGTTAATTCTATTAGTCAGGATCATACGGGCATGTTTCTTATAAGCTTCCCACACCAGCTGTACCGAGGCAGAACCTTCGTTAATTAGAAAATAATTTCCCCATTCCGTCGAGAGGTCATCATCTTCCGGCAGTATAGTCAACCAGAAGGGGTTCAACCTCCATGTCACCGGCGGGCGATTGTGTGGGACAGTAAGTATGGCCCAGTAGGGACAGTGATCCGAAAAGGATCTAGGAGAGAAGCCTACATCTGACAATCTAGGAAGGAGTATTTTGGAGACTAATATAAAATCAATGCGTGACATAGTGTGGTGTGATGCGGAGAAGCAGGAGAATTGCCTAACTGTGGGATTCCTAGTTCTCCAGGTATCTACTAGGTTGAAGTCTGATAAAAGCCTAGCGAATCTTGTGGGGTGTGATATCGCTGGTTCAGCAGATGAGTTGCTGAGTCTGTCTAAGGCTGGATCTAGAATATTATTAAAGTCGCCTAACCATATAGCCGGGGTATTAGGATGTAAAGTCATAAAATCAAACCCAGCGGCAATAACAGCAGTGTTAAATGGTGGTGGGACATAGAATGCCATAAGGAGAATCAGATCCCCGTATATTTTAGCTTTTAAGAAAACATATCTACCCAATGGGTCGATCACTGAGTCCTGGAGCTCGAAATTAGTATTTTTGGCTATTAAAAGTGAGACTCCCCTTGAGAGTATGGTGTGTGTTGAATGGAATGCCCATCCAATCCACGGCCGTTTGAGTACTCTGTGTGCGAGACCCTCGGCGTGTGTTTCCACCAGAGCCACCACATCTGCTCTTTGTCTCTTAAGGAGTGAAAATACAGCCGATCTCTTTATGGGATCTCTAATACCGCGGATATTCCACGTGATAAATTTCAACTTAGACATCTAGGTGTATATAGATGGTATTGAACCCCAGGACTCAGGCCCCCCCCCCCCCAGCTCCCAGCACCCCAACACATATATTACACTGAGGAGCCATTACCAATAACACCATGGGATTAATATGATGGCAAATACCTGTACTTGACATTGGGTAATACAGCATAGCTTGTACAATTCTGAAACCCCCAACCCCCCACCCCGCCCTGCACCTTTCAAAACTGGTGCGAGCTTTATTCCCAAACTGCCTAACAGGGCATAAACATTGTCCAACCTGCGGAAAAAAGGTTATATCGTAGCAATATTTGTAAGGCAGTCACTGTAATCAGGATAATGGTAAGCTCAGGAACCTTGAGGAGTATATACAGCGTAGCCACATTCTGTACATTCCATATCAGGTGGTGAAATTTGGTACATGGGGCGAAAATACGCTGTGTACCGTTGCACATTACAGGACTCGACTCACCTCACTTGGTGAGTGCCTTAAGACAGAAGTTCACTTCGTCGGTTGAAAGTCTGGACCTTGCTTTTCCAGATTAGAGGTATGTAGCTATGAAGTGTGTCACCAGGACTGGGGACGATAGGGAGTCCGTCAGAGAGATTATATTTGTAGTGCTTGAGTGAGAGTCTCGCGGGTTACAGCCTGCCAGGGCCTCTAATGAGGGTGTGTAACTGTGCTGCTCGTCAGAGCACACCTGCTCAGCGAGTACATTTGGAGACAGGCCTGGTCAATGCAGATCTAGTGTTCGATCCTCCAATATCGCAGGATACAAAAAAAAAAAAGGAAAAAAAAAAAAAAAAGGGAAGGAAGCTGGCCGCCTATCCCGCAAGTTTATATAGAGTTTCCGACTTTAAGTTATTCCGTATGGATAGCCAGATATAATAAGGAGGGAGACCCCAAGGGGCCATGTGTTGACTCAGGGACGGAGAAGAATAGTAGAAAAACTTATCTGTGGGCCTCTCTCTGCTCCAGCCATACGATAGCAGCTTCCGGATCCTCAAAGAAATGAGCCTTATCATCTCCCTCTATGCGGAGCCGAGCAGGGAAAAGCATTGCGTATTTGATGTTCTTTATGAGCAGGCGCCTCTTAACTTCCATGAATGTACGCCGCTTCCGCTGCACTTCTGCAGAAAAGTCCGGGTAAACGGCAACCATTTTGTTTCCTAGGGGAATATTACCCTTCACTCTGCTGAGACGGAGTATGGCGTCTCTATCTCTGTAATTCAAGAATTTTGCAATAAACGTGCGCGGGGGGGCTCCTGGTGGTGGCAATCTGCCCGATAAGCGATGCGCGCGTTCGACCACGAATGTTGGGGAGAACGATTCTCTCCCATATGTATCACATAGTAAAGTTTCCAGGAACGTGGGGGGATCTTTCCCCTCTACCCCCTCAGGGAGTCCAACAAATCTGAGGTTACATCGTCTGGGACGATTCTCAATGTCATCTTGCTTCTGTATTAGCTGATTCACTTGATGCTGCAGCTCTGTCGTAGTGTTCTGCAGTGGGGGGAGGGAGTCCTCCACATTGCTCAGCCTGGTCTCAGCCTCAGTGACTCTACCCTTGAGCTTCTGGAAATCCTGCCTTACTAATGAAATATCTACCTTAACCTCCTCGATCCGCGCTGTGAGGGAGGTCTGACACGCTGTGATGGCTTCTTGGCATGATGATATCACCTCAAGCACCCTCGCTGTGTCTGTTCCGGCAGAAGGCTCCTCTTCCAGCGCGGTGGCGCCATCTTGGCTGGGGGAGTCTGTGTCTTGCCGACGGAATTGTCCCAGCTTTACAGCCGCTGCGGATGCCTTCTTCGTCGGCGACATGGTCCTGGCAGGTTACCGATTCAGTGGCGCTAAGTTGTGGGTTTGTAATCGCTGTTTAGCCGTCTCAGGATGTTTTATAAGGATTAATGGCCGGCGGAGCTCTGTCTATCTGCGTCCTATTTCATGCCGCTCCAGGCCACGCCCCAGAACCACCTTTCACTGCAATTACAGCTGCAAGTCTTTTTGGGGATGTGTCTACCAGCTTTGCACATCTAGAGAGTGACATTTTTGCCCATCCTTCTTTGCAAAATAGCTCAAGCTCTGTCAGATTGAATGGAGAGTGTCAGTGAACAGCAATTTTCTTGCCACAGATTCTCAATTGGATTTAGGTCTGAACTTTGACTGGGCCATTCTAATACATGAATATGCATTGATCTAAACCATTCCATTGTAGCTCTGGCTGTTTTTTAGGGTTGTTGTCCTGCTGGAAGGTGAACCTCCGACCCAGTCTCAAGTCTTTTGCAGACTCTAATAGGTTTTCTTCTAAGATTTTCCTGTATTTGTCTCTATCCATCTTCCCATCAATTCTGGCCAACTTCCCTGTCCCTGCTGAACTAAAGCATCCCCACAACATTATGCTACCACCACCAAGTTTCACAGTGGGCATGGTGTGTTCAGGGTGAGGTGCAGTGTTAGTTTTCTGCCACACATAGCGTTTTGCTTTTAGGCCAAAAAGTTAAATTTTGGTCTCATCTGACCAGAGCACCTTCTTCCACATGTTTGCTGTGTCCCCCAAATGGCTTCTCACAAACTGCAAACAGGACTTCTTATGGCTTTCTTTCAACAATGGCTTTCTTCTTGCCACTCTTCCATAAAGGCCAGATTTGTGGAGAGCACGACTAATAGTTGTGCTGTGGACAGATTCTCCCACCTGAGCTGTGGATCTTTGCAGCTCCTCCAGAGGTACCATGGACCTCTTGGCTGCTTCTCTGAATAATGATCTCCTTGCCCAGACTGTCAGTTTAGGTGGACGGCCATGTCTTGGTAGGTTTGCAGTTGTGCCATACTCTTTCCATTTTCGGATGATGGATTGAACAGTGCTCTGTGAGATGTTTAAAGCTTGGGATATTTTTTTATAACCTAACCCTGCTTTAAACTTCTCCACAACTTTATCCCTGACCTATCTGATATATTCCTTGCTCTTCATGATGCTGTTTGTACACTAAGGTTCTCTAACAAACCTCTGAGGGCTTCACAGAACAGCTGTATTTATACTGAGATTAATTACTAATGTAGCACTAACTCACGGTGGAGCTGCTGGTTTAAGCGGGTCTGTTACCTTCACTCTGCTTCCCTCTGTTTCACCGACACCGGGTCTAGGGTTCCGTTGAGTTTACTTCTGGACGACACACGCACCAACACTGGAGTACGTTTTCAATGCTTTATTAAACAAACAACTTAGGAAGTAGCAGGAAAGAGGTAGAAAGGAAACTCGCAGAAGAAACTCAAATATTCTCTGAAAGGGTTCTCTTGGCAAAAGGTCTTGGTATAATTCAAATATTAATTGAAATGCGCTCCCCTTGTGGGACACACTCCTTGTTCGTCTGGATAGGCCTCTCTCACCGGTCTAGCAGCCAGTACGCAGCACGAATCAAAGTCTCTGCCACAGACTTGTTTGGAAATAAAATTCGTAGGATCCTCTGCCACAGGATGTATAGATTTTCTGTAGTGAAAGTCAGTCACAGTGCTTGAACTTTTAAGCCGAGCCGGCAACACTATGCTGTATAGTTACTTTTGGATACGTCCTCCAACCGAGTCACCAGGCCCCTCTATAGACCAGCATACGGCTTGATCTCTCCAAGACGGGTCCTCCCCTGGGATCTCCTCGGTTGTCCAGCTTCGCCACACAGGACCAACAGCTCAGTTTCCGATTAGCTTCAATCTCCTGAATAACATCCTGGGGCACATAGGGAAACTCCACTCCATACTCTGCGGCAACACGCTTATTTAACATTCGTTGCAAGCGAGCAAGTTTTGGCAAAGATCTGTCTCTCCCCATACCAGGCGGTACACAAGAATTTAGTGACTTTTTCATCATAGACCCAGCCGTTGTCTGTAGTGAATTAGTAGCCTCTGGCAAAGTCTCAGCAACAGTACTGTGTGTTTCCACACAGGGTGACGTCTTCCCAGAACTCATGGCAGTCCATTCAGGAAAAGTCATTGTGGAGGCAACATCTTCGCCTTGTAACCACAATAGCTCTTGCGACATGGTTTCAAATAAGTAATCATCACCGGAAAAATCCGACATGGATTCTATTTCTGAGTCTCTCAATTCTTCAGCTGGCAAATATTTATTTATAGTCCCCAACAGTGGCTTACCCGTTCCGGACGTAGACTCTGGTATCTCCGGCTCAGGCATCCTCTTGGGTAGGCCTCGGCCACGGCCACGGCCGCGGGAAGCCTTTACATAGCCCACCTTCTTCTGAGTAGGCACCACAGGAGCAGGCGTAGTGGACTCAGGAACCAAAGTAATGTCTCCGGGCGAGACAACAGCAGCAATGTCTTTTTCTGGAACATTGTCAGTAGCAACAGGCAAAGTGGTAGCCCATCGCTCCCTCTCTGTAGCGATAGCAGCTTCCACTGTAGCGACACCTGTCACCCAATCCATCCGATAGGCACGGGGCGACATGGTGGGTTGCTCCACCACAAACAGGTATTCTCCACACTGTGGACATCGGCCGAATGGACGAAGATGCAGGGCCAATCCTTCGCATCGATGGCAGGTCATGCCCAGTCCCTCAACATCTCCCGAGGTATACAGGCCAAACCTCCCCTGCGGCTTCAATCGAACTCCAGTATCCGTGAGCAAAGTCCCAGATTGCACAGTATTCATCACGGTGCTTGCAGAGAACATTCTGGGTCCCATAACCGATTGCAACGCCGGAAAAGACATGGCCACACTCTGATCTTCTCAGCACGATCACAAGGCCTCTCTTTCCCTCTGGCGCCAAACACATACACGCGTCCCACGTGGTAGCAAGTAGGGTAACTTCTCCCACTTGTTCTTCCAGTCACGTAACTCCCGGGCCTTTCTCTGGCGCCCAGTGTCTACGCACTTAGAAGCAAAGTCCTGCAATGTAACCTTTCCTCTTCCCTAAAAGATTTTCTTTCAAAGTCCAGCTCTCTCTGTAAATTCCCGGTAAAACACTCCACTGGGTTGCAGCAACTGATGGTCAACAAATCCCGGACGGCGCCCCCACATGTAGCACTAACTCACGGTGGAGCTGCTGGTTTAAGCGGGTCTGTTACCTTCACTCTGCTTCCCTCTGTTTCACTGGCACCGGGTCTGGGGTTCCGTTGAGTTTACTTCTGGACGACACACGCACCAACACTGGAGTACGTTTTCAATGCTTTATTAAACAAACAACTTAGGAAGTAGCAGGAAAGAGGTAGTAAGGAAACTCGCAGAAGAAACTCAAATATTCGTTAAAAGGGTTCTCTTGGCAAAAGGTCTTGGTATAATTCAAATACTAATTAAAATGCGCTCCCCTTGTGGGACACACTCCTTGCTCGTCTGGATAGGCCTCTCTCACCGGTCTAGCAGCCAGTACGCAGCACAAATCAAAGTCTCTGCCACAGACTTGTTTGGAAATAAAATCTGTATGATCCTCTGCCACAGGATGTATAGATTTTCTGTAGTGAAAGTCAGTCACAGTGCTTGAACCTTTAAGCCGAGCCGGCAACACTATGCTGTATAGTTACTTTTGGATACGTCCTCCAACCGAGTCACCAGGCCCCTCTATAGACCAGCATACGGCGTGATCTCTCCAAGACAGGTCCTCCCCTGGGATCTCCTCGGTTGTCCAGCTTCGCCACACAGGACCATCAGCTCAGGACCATTCCTCGGCCGCGGTGGCAGGCTCCAGACAAGCCTCTGGACCCACCCCTGCGCCGCAGCATCGTGGGCCTCCCGGACGGAGTACCACAAGGTAGCTCCTTAACCACTTCCGGACCGCCCACTGTATATATACGTCATTTTTTTAAAGATGGATATCTCGGTAACGGCAGCAGCTGCTGCCACAACCGAGGTATCCATCTTTAGGGCCGGCGATTCTGTACACGATAATGGTGGTCTCTGCGGCGGGTTTGCCGCAAGATCACCGTTATCGGCGGCGGGAGAGGTGCCACCCCCCCTCCCGCCGCTCTCCCGCACCTTCCGCCGCTTACCGGAGCCGTCGGTAGCGGCGGAGGCGATCAGGTCCTTTCCCTTCTTAGGTATGGAGACGAGTGAGGCTAAGATGGCCCCCACCCGTCTCTATACCATGTGACGGCCGGAGCAACGTCATTACATCAGCTCCACCCACTTCTCTTAAAGGCACATTTTTTCTTGTGTCATTTTTTTAAACGACTTTTTTTTTTGCATTCTAGTCTAAATATGAGATCTGAGGACTTTTTGACCCCAGATCTCATATTTAAGAGGACCCGTCATGTTTTTTTCTATTACAAGGGATGTTTACATTCCTTGTAATAGGAATAAAAGTGATCCAAATTTTTTTTTTTAAAAAAACAGTGAAAAAATAAATAAAATATAGTAAAATAAATAATAAAAAAAAAAATAATTTTTTTAAAGTGCCCCATCCCGCCGAGCTCGCGCGCAGAAGCGAACGCATGTGTGAGTAGCGCCCGCATATGAAAACGGTGGTCAAACCACACATGTGAGGTATCGCCGCGACCGGTAGAGCGAGAGCAATAATTCTAGCCCTAGATCTCCTCTGTAACGCAAAACATGCAATCTGTAGAATTTTTTAAACGTCGCCTATGGATATTTTTAAGGGTAAAAGTTTGACGCCATTCCACGAGCGGGCGCAATTTTGAAGCGTGACATGATGGGTATCAATTTACTTGGCGTAACATTATATTTCACAATATAAAAAAAAATTGGGCTAACTTTACTGTTGTCTTATTTTTTTAATCAAAAAAGTGAATTTTTTCCAAAAAAAGTGCGCTTAGAAGACCGCTGCGCAAATACGGTGCAAAACTAAGTATTGCAATGACCGCTATTTTATTCTCTAGGGTGTTAGAAAAAAAACAATATATAATGTTTGGGGGTTCTAAGTAATTTTCTAGCAAAAAAACCTGTTTTAAACTTGTAAACACCTAAAATCCAAAACGAGGCTGGTCTTAAAGTGGTTAACGCATACCTGTCGGCCAGGAGGGCCAGCAGGTGGCTGTAAAACGAACCCCAAAAAATGGCGTCTGTCTAGGGTTGCCACCTGTACGGGAATGACCCGGACAGTCCGGGTCTTGACAGCTGTGTCCGGGTTTCTCTCCTCCTGAAACCCGGACACAGCAGCATAGGCTCCAGCCAGTGAGAGAAGTGAGTGTTCATATCTCCAGCCCACCAGCAGTTTAGCACCCCCCCTCCTGTAGCTGAGACTGCGCTCCGTCCTGCTGTGTACCGTTAGAAGCGCGACCCCCTCCTGTCCCTGGATGCTCACTCTCAAACAGCACCTGCTCCCCAGACGGCTCCTGTCCTGTGTGGCTTCAGTGGTGACAGTTCCCCTCCATCCACCTCTCCCCCATCAGTGTGCCTATGCCGATCGGCAAATGCAGCCTGCCCTGAATGCGCTCTCTCCCACCAGCAGCAACGCTCCCCCCGGGCCCCCCTCCTTCCCCTGCTCTAGCAGGGATAATGATTTTTGGCAGTTTCACTGGTGAGTGGTGAGTTGGTCCCAGTCCGGTCCCCCTCACCCCTGTCAATGCAGTGCTAGGCTAATGAATCCTGAAGGCTACAGCTCATTGTGTGCTCTCTTCCCCCAGCACCAAGCCCCCCCCTCCTCTGTCAGCCCCCCCCCCTCCTCTGTCAGCCCCCCTCCTCTTCTGTCAGCCCCCCTCCTCTTCTGTCAGCCCCCCCTCCTCCTCTGTCAGCCCCCCCTCCTCCTCTGTCAGCCCCCCTCCTCCTCTGTCAGCCCCCCCTCCTCTGTCAGCCCCCCTCCTCTTCTGTCAGCCCCCCCTCCTCTTCTGTCAGCCCCCCTCCTCCTCTGTCAGCCCCCCCTCCTCCTCTGTCAGCCCCCCCTCCTCTTCTGTCAGTCCCCCCTCCTCTTCTGTCAGCCCCCCCTCCTCTTCTGTCAGCCCCCCTCCTCTTCTGTCAGCCCCCCTCCTCTTCTGTCAGCCCCCCCTCCTCTTCTGTCAGCCCCCCCTCCTCTTCTGTCAGCCCCCCCCCCTCCTCTCTGTCAGCCCCCCTCCTCTTTGTCAGCCCCCTCCTCCCCTCTGTCTGCCCCCCTCCTCTGTCAGCCACCCCCCCTCCTCTGTCTGTCAGCCCCCCTCCTCTGTCATCCTCCCTCCTCTGTCAGCCCCCCTCCTCTCTGTCAACTGTCAGCCCCCCTCCTCTCTGTCAGCCCCCCTCCCCTCTGTCTGCCCCCCCTCCTCTGTCTGTCAGCCCCCCTCCTCTGTCAGCCTCCCTCCTCTGTCAGCCCCCCTCCTCTCTGTCAACTGTCAGCCCCCTCCTCTGTCAGCCCCCCTCCTCTCTGTCAGCCCCCCCTCCCCTCTGTCTGCCCCCCCTCCTCTCTGTCAGCCCCCCTCCTCTGTCAGCTACCCCCAAACAGCACGCACTTCCCCCAGCTTCAGCGGGGCTAATGTCCTGCAGCCGGGTCACACTGCACTGTCTGTGCGCTCTCTCTCTTCCACCCAGCCGCCGGCACCGATGCCGCCAGAGACAGTGAGTGGAGGGCCACTGGACTGGTATCCTAGCAAACAGGGACACTTTTGCAGGAGAAAGCCTGGTATTACAGACTCCGCCCCTAACAGGTTCACACACATACATCTTTGCAGCTGCTCCTGGAAGGTAAGGGTTTTTTTTGTCTCGCTGTAATGGAGGTCTCTATTGGGGGGGCACAGACAATGTCTGATATTTAATCTGTTACTTATCACTGCTCTACTGACACCATCCACTGCTCTGACACCATCCACTGCTCTACTGACACCGCCCACTGCTCTACTGACACCGTCCACTGCTCTACTGACACCGTCCACTGCTCTGACACCATCCACTGCTCTACTGACACCGCCCACTGCTCTACTGACACCGTCCACTGCTCTACTGACACCGTCCACTGCCCTACTGACACCGTCCACTGCTCTACTGACACCGTCCACTGCTCTACTGACACCATCCACTGCCCTACTGACACCGTCCACTGCCCTACTGACACCGTCCACGTCCCTACTGACACCGTCCATTGCTCTACTGACACCATCCACTGCTCTACTGACACCGTCTACTGCTCTACTGACACCGTCCACTGCTCTACTGACACCGCCCACTGCTCTACTGACACCGTCCACTGCTCTACTGACACCGTCCACTGCTCTACTGACACCATCCACTGCTCTACTGACACCGCCCACTGCTCTACTGACACCGTCCACTGCTCTACTGACACCGTCCACTGCTCTACTGACACCGTCCACTGCCCTACTGACACCATCCACTGCTCTACTGACACCATCCACTGCTCTACTGACACCATCCACTGCTCTACTGACACCGTCCACTGCTCTACTGACACCGTCCTCTGCTCTACTGACACCATCCACTGCTCTACTGACACCATCCACTGCCCTACTGACACCATCCACTGCTCTACTGACACCGTCCACTGCCCTACTGACACCATCCACTGCTCTACTGACACCGTCCTCTGCTCTACTGACACCATCCACTGCTCTACTGACACTATCCACTGCCCTACTGACACCATCCATTGCCCTACTGACACCATCCACTGCTCTACTGACACCGTCCACTGCTCTACTGACACCGTCCTCTGCTCTACTGACACCATCCACTGCTCTACTGACACCATCCACTGCTCTACTGACACTGTCCACTGCTCTACTGACACTGTCCACTGCTCTACTGACACCGTCCACTGCCCTACTGACACCGTCCACTGCCCTACTGACACCGTCCACTGCTCTACTGACACCGTCCACTGCTCTACTGACACCGTCCTCTGCTCTACTGACACCGTCCTCTGCTCTACTGACACCATCCACTGCTCTACTGACCCCATCCACTGCCCTACTGACACCATCCATTGCCCTACTGACACCATCCATTGCCCTACTGACACCGTCCACTGCTCTACTGACACCGTCCTCTGCTCTACTGACACCATCCACTGCTCTACTGACACCATCCACTGCTCTACTGACACCGTCCACTGCTCTACTGACACCGTCCACTGCCCTACTGACACCGTCCACTGCCCTACTGACGCCGTCCACTGCCCTACTGACACCGTCCACTGCTCTACTGACCCCATCCACTGCCCTACTGACACCATCCACTGCTCTACTGACACCGTCCACTGCCCTACTGACACCATCCACTGCTCTACTGACACTGTCCACTGCCCTACTGACACCATCCACTGCTCTACTGACACCATCCACTGCTCTACTGACACCATCCACTGCTCTACTGACACCGTCCACTGCTCTACTGACACCATCCACTGCCCTACTGACACCATCCATTGCCCTACTGACACCATCCACTGCCCTACTGACACCGTCCACTGCCCTACTGACACCGTCCACTGCTCTACTGACACCGTCCACTGCCCTACTGACACCATCCACTGCCCTACTGACACCATCCACTGCTCTACTGACATCATCCACTGCTCTACTGACACCGTCCACTGCTCTACTGACACTGTCCACTGCCCTACTGACACCGTCCACGGCACTACTGACACCATCCACTGCCCTACTGACACCGTCCTCTGCTCTACTGACACCATCCACTGCCCTACTGACACCGTCCACTGCTCTACTGACACCATCCACTGCCCTACTGACACCGTCCACTGCCCTACTGACACCGTCCACTGCCCTACTGACACCGTCCACTGCTCTACTGACACCGTCCACTGCTCTACTGACACCGTCCACTGCTCCACTGACACCGTCCACTGCTCTACTGACACCGTCCACTGCTCTACTGACCCCATCCACTGCTCTACTGGCACCGTCCACTGCTCTACTGACCCCATCCACTGCTCTACTGGCTGACAATTCTTTTATTAATCAAATCACATTTTATGAGTACACAAATGCTTTTGTTTTATTTAACCATGCCCCTTTAAGTCCCCCCCACTCTTAATGCAATTTGGCCACAGCCACTGTTCACCATAGTACACCTCATTACTACTCTCATTGGGTAACCCAAGAGGTATCCCAGGTATTTTACAAATTGCCGTGCGACGTGAAAGTGTTCGGGTTTGGCTTCAAGAAAAGGTGGCAACCCTACGTCTGTCCCATAAATACCCTCGCCCAGAATGCAACTCGGAGGACCACCTCCCCCGAGCGTGCCTCCGAGACAGAGGAGCATCCATACGCTTCAACACGTTGCCTTTCCAACCCTGACCAGTAGCAACAGCGACACCCACTGGTCAGCACAAAAACACCCACAACGTCAGCCAAGCTGGAACAGAGGCGAACTTTTAACCTTCCTAACACACAATTTAGTAAATTAACCTAACATGCGGTAGATTGCAAATCTACCAGCGCTACACTAATTAAGTGACTTCTGAAGGCAATTGGTTCCACTAGATTTTAGTTAGGGGTATCAGAGTAAAGGGGGCTGAATACAAATGCATGCCACACTTTTCACATATTTATTTGTAAAAAAAATTTGAAAACCATTTATCATTTTCCTTCCATCTCACAGTTATGTGCCACTTTGTGTTGCTCTATCACATAAAACCCCAAAAAAATACATATACGTTTTGGTTGTAACATGACAAAATGTGGAAAATGTCAAGGGGTATGAATACTTTTTCAAGGCACTGTAGTTGTGGACCAACAGTCATCAGCACTAAAGGGAGCATCTAAAGCTTCTCGCTTCAAATGGACCTACTGCAATCTGTGTATAGTGCCATGTAAGGAGCTAATCCTTTACTACATTTAAATAACACTGGCACTCTTTCAACTCTTGGTATCTTTTTTTTCAGTGCAGACCCACTAAAATGTTGGCAGACACAAGTGTTATTGAAAGTGTCCATTCAGTACACATGCTCAAGCTGAAAAGAACAATTCTGCCTTGTCAGGTATAGTTCAGTGCTGTAAAAGAATAGAATGAATAGAACATTTCCCACGATGCATCTCCACATTCCCTAAGCCAAGATTATCAAGGCTGTTGTGCAGGTCTATTCAGTACAGTGAAAGGCTGCCAGCCTACAACCGCCTTGCCTGCATGTGAATCAGCACATAAATTGTGGGTTGGTTGTATGGTATTACTCTGTTTGCTGCAGGCCTCCGTATAAAATGTAGAATACTGTATGTATATGTGCGAGTTTGTATTTTGTGTAATGACAGCAAACTTTCCTTTCTGACTTACAAAGCTGCTGACACACAATATCTCCCCACAGAGCAACATGCTCTTGCTCCTGTAAAGTTTGCAAGTTTGAAAGATTAATCTGAAGGCAGCTGCCTCCTCTATCATTATTAATCACATTAGTAGCATATAATGGCCGCTAAAGCTGAACTCTTTATTGCATACTTACATTGGTCCAGCTTGGACGAATGTACAGTAAGTAGGGTTGTCCCGATACCACTTTTTTAGGACCGAGTACAAGTACCGATACTTTTTTTCAAGTACTCGCCGATACCGATTACCGATACTTTTTTTTTAATGTCACGTGACAGTTTTTTTTTTTTTTTAAACAGTGCTTTCTTTTTTTTGGGGGGGGGGGGGGGTGAACAGTGTATGTGTGTGTGTTTTTTTTTTTTTTAAATTTTTATTTTTTACAATAATATTTATTTATTCTTTATTGTGTTTTTTTTTTTGTTTTTTTTTTAATCAGCCCTGTTGGTGGGCTTTGGTGAGATATCAGGGGTCTTAACAGACCTCTGATATCTCCCCCTTGAGACAGAGAAAGAGACCGAGGATAGAGATTCCCCAGTCCCTTTCTCTGCAGCCTCAGCTGCACTGAGAATGAATGGAGAGAAGACAGCGGCTCCTCTCCATTCATAAACTGACACATCGTAATCACAGGAGATTACAATGTTTCAGTTATGTGAATGGACAGAGTCAGCTGACTCTGTCCATTCACAAAGGAAGGAGGAGGAGGACGGCGGAACGGAGGGGGACAGAGAAGGAGAGGGGAACGGAGGGGACAGCGGAGGGGGACAGAAAAGGAGAGAGGAACGGAGGGGACAGCGGAGAGGCACAGAGAAGGAGAGAGGAATGGAGAGGGACAGCGGAGAGGCACAGAGAAGGAGAGAGGAACGGAGAGGGACAGCGGAGAGGCACAGAGAAGGAGAGAGGAACGGAGGGGGACAGCGGAGGGGGACAGTGGAGGGGGACAGCGGAGGGGGACAGAGGAAAGGAGGGGGCACGGAGTAGGATGCAGTGACAGTCAGCGGTGAGCGATCACCGCTGTATGTCACTAAAGCCGCTGAAAGCTGCTGGGGGAGAATCTTGTAACTCCCCCACACGCCGATCACAGCTGTCTTCTAGTTATCGGGGGAAGCATCGGGAGCATTTGCCCGAGTACAAGTACTTGGGCAAATGCTCGGTATCGGTGCCGATACCGATACTAGTATCAGTATCGGGACAACCCTAACAGTAAGTATCCAAATCTCATACCAGAGGGGTCACTGGGAAAGCTGACAATCACTGTAGTAGCTGTTACTACTACAGTGATAGCTACAGTCTTCCAGGTCATGTGCCAAGCAGCTTCCCATCTGCACACTGACCAAAGGGGTTGCTCCGTCAGCACTGCCACCATTCACAGAACGCCTTGTATTTTTTAAAATGATAACAAGGCCTTCTCTGATTTGACAAGGTGAAGAGAAAGGGCGGGGGAGTAATGATCTCCACTTCATCCAATCAGAGAATGACTTGTATTCATTGAAAAAAATACAAGGCTTTCTGTGAATGGTGGCAGTAGCAAGCAATCGACTGCTAGTGGTCAATGTGCATAGGAAAAAACACATTTCGCACAGGACCTGGAAGATCACGGCTATCACTGTAGTAGCATGACTACTACAGTGATTGTCAGCTTCCCCAGTAGTCATTTAGGTATGAGATATGCACACTTACAGCTTACAGCAATGTAGGTAAGCAATAAAAATCATACCTGGAGTTCAGTATTCGGTAAAAAATCATCCCTTCCATATTCTTCCCAGTATTTTCCTGGTAATTAGTGATGAGCTCCAGCGTGTTTGGATACTAGTCTAAATCCAAGTGAGCGAGCCCACCAGGAGGCTGTTACTCTACTGAGCCAATCATCTATGGCTGGGGCATTACCCGCCCCACAGCCGTATATATATATTGGGCATGTATACATGTGACTGCAGGGTGGAAAATGCCTCAGCTGCTTATGATTGGCCCAGTACAGTGACAGCTTTCTAGAGGGCCCACTCAATTGGGTTCAGTTGAGGATCCAAGCACTCCAGAGCTCCTCACTACTCATACTTTAGCTGTATGAAATAACTAAATTGGTTTAGCAACCTGAAGTGTATAGTGGGAGGCATTGCCTAGAAGGGAAAGGTTTAAATTGTTTATTGGCTTTTAAAAAGGTTCAAAGTTTATATTCGGCTCTATATAAGTTACAGTATCACATGTTCCAAGAGATTCATATATGGTATTCATGGTATTATGTTCCTGAATAATTTTGACAATTGAACAGACTATTGTGCATGTGATGACTTAAACAATGAAATGACGCTGATACGTTTTGGAGAGAACAACCATTAGACTGAGAATTGACAAACAGTTTAGATCAACAAGATCTATTCACTTGGAAATTGTGCTAAATGTAGGCTACTTGTACTTAATCATTTGAAAAATGTACTGAGACATTGAGACATGTACTGAGACATTTGCAATTTTGATGAAATGAGTGAGAAATTCAATTCAGTTGTGAACAATTGCCAAGTGGTTTGGAGATTTGTCCATGTTGTTTTGAGAATGTCATTTCTGTTTCAAGAAATGAGCCAAAACAATGGAGAAAAACTGTAATATATGAACATTATTTTGCAAACTGAACAGCATCACCTAGCTGCAAGTTATTGCAGGAAGAAACTGGAATTATTATGTTTAGGTTCTGTTATGATGGAATGCTAAAGACCTTTTTTTACACAGCCAACTGAACATCCCCAGAAGCAAATATGGAACGTTGAAGTGAATGCCTAAAAAAGCACAAATCGGGGCATTGGCTTCAGTTTGCCTTGAACTAATGAGCATGGGCAGTGGTGACTGTGGGCATTGATGCAGCGGTCTCTATTCATTTTAATTTGCTTCATCTTACACCAAGGCTGATGCTAAAACGATTTGTTTTCTGCATGTTTAAATCCATAGTGTTAATACCATAAAAGGCCAAAAGGATGAGGACACCCAATAGAAAAAAGACACATATGGAAGAGACAAAGTGAGCTGCGCACCTTGAAACTACGTATGTAAAAGAAAGAATACAGTCCACACTAATTATAGCCTTGTATAAGGTAAATCACACTTCTTCAATCACATTATTCCCCATTACACCACACTCTAATATCACACATTTACACTCTTAGGTTCATTTCACCATTTTTGTTCACTTATAATGTTTCACTTTAGTTGCCATTATTCCAATCTTTTTTGTTTTATGTTTGTGTCAGTTGGCACACATCATGCATCTTTCACAATTCACTTATGTATCACATATGTCACTCATACACTTAGTAGTTCCCCAGCACTTCATCCAATAATTTGCAGCATACCATTTCACCTCACCATCTACGTTCATTAACACTTTTCCCCTCTTGATACCACTAGAATGCCCTACCATACTACTATCTATACTTATATATTCATTTTCATAGGACTCATTACTGCTATATACATACATATATATATTTGTACATAGACAACATATCCTTGGTCAGTTTTAATATACTCATTTAAAAATACTCATAATATTATTATTATTTTCCTTTGACTGATGATGGCTATTATGGATGTTCATTGCAGGTGCGTGCTCCCTCTCCCCACATGGGGGGGGCGCAGACAGTGTGGCTCCTTGCAAGCCCCTTGGGGTCGGCTCCTCTTCCACGGGCGTGAACGGTGGTGGCCCTCGGGCCCTCCGGTCCCTCCAACGGTTCCTCCTATCTTGGACCATATAACACCCATTCCACTTTTAAACGGTAAAGACCTGCCATCTCAATTCATTTTAATGTGATGAAGGATGATATATTTTTCTAATTATGTACATATGTAATATATATTTTTTTTAGGTTAAGGTCGAAACGCCTCAGGGCTCATATACTCTACAACATGATGGAATGTAACGACATGTACCATGTTTTCTATTGTGAAATGTTGATGACATGAAATGATGTGTATTTGTGCGTTTTTATTGTACTGTGGAATATGAATTGTGTTATTGGACCGGATTTGATATGTACCAAATTTAATCCATCCAACTATGCCCCTGAACATGGGTTGTTATTATTAAAACAATTGCTTACATTTATTAGACTACTCTTCTTGAGTTTGCTCATTGCTGTTTTAAAGCCCCACTGGGGACAAAATTCTTTCTTTTACATACAGGATGAGGACACCCTCCAAGTTATTGACTTGAGAAGTCTCCAGTGAAGGATGCTGTTACTGCTACATCATACAAAGACAAATGTTTGCTTACAACCTTGTAGGCACAGTTTAGGGAAGGCCTTTTTATGTTCCAGCATGACTATGTCCCTGTGTACAAAGCCAGCTCATAAAGACATGGCTTGGCAAGTTTGATGTGGGGGGAGGGGGGGTTGATTGATTTGGCCAGCTGAGAGCCCAGACCTGAACCCTATTGAACATCATTAAAATGAACTGGAACACCAGTTGGGGGCCAGGTCTTCTTGCCCTAAATTAGTACCTGCCCCCATAAATGTATTTTTGGCTGAATGGGTATAAATTTACACAGACACGCTCCAAAATCATGCGAAGAGCCTGCCATTTAGGGTGAAGGCTGTTATATTTGCGAAGGGTGGGAGGGACTACTCCATAATAATACCCATGGTTTCGAAATGTGACGTCCAATGAGCTCATACAGGTATGATGCTGGGGTGTTCACAAACTTTTGCCCATATAATGTAATTAGTAAACTGTGTGTTTAAAGCGGTAATAAACTCCATATTTGTTTTTAAACTAAATGGGCCCCCAGGTGGTCTATGCCATAATATGCTAGTATGCACCCCATTTTAGCATATTATGGCAGACTTACCTGTCATAATGTGCCCTCCAGTGTTGTGTTGTCACCGATCCTATAGGTCCTTTGCACTTCCTTATCTGCATGGTCTTCCTTCTGGATTCCATCTGTTTGGCCGCTGGCCAGGCCACGATGATGTCACTCCCACCCATGCGTATGGGAGTCACACCATTGTGGCGCACAGCGGGTGCCTTAAATGTAAGCTGAGCTGCTTCGGCTTAGTGTACATGACACCTGACAGCCAGGAAAATATATTTATGACAAAAGAGAAAAATGGGCATGGCTTAAACTAAATTTCGGGCGTGGCCTAATGGGGGTGTGGTTAGAGTCTGGAGTCTGAGATGAAAGACGGATGGAGGGAGGAGGGGAGAAGAAAGAGAGGGAGCGAAAAAGAAAGGGAGAAGGAGGGAGAGAGAAAAAGAGAGAAAGGGAGAAGGGGGAGAGAAAAAAAGAGAGAAAGGAAGAAAAAGAGAAAAAGGGAGCTGGTCAGAGAGTGTGCGGACATGATACAAGAGATGGTCAGAGACTGCAGACATGATACAAGAGACGGTCAGAGAGCATAAGGACATAACATAGGAGACTGTTAGAGAGGGTGCAAACATGGTACAGGAGAGCGTGAGAGAGTGCGGACATGGTACAGGAGAGGGTGAAAGGGTGCCGACATGGTACAGGAGAGGGTGAGAGGGTGTGGACATGGTACAGGAGAGGGTGAGAGGGTGTGGACATGGTACAGGAGAGGGTGAGTGGGTATAGACATGGTACAGGAGAGGGTAAAAAGGTGTGGACATGGTATAGGAGGGGGTGAGAGGGTGCAGACATGGTACATGAGAGGGTGAAAGGGTGCCGACATGGTACACGAGAGGGTGAGAGGGTGTGGACATGGTACAGGAGAGGGTGAGAGGGTGTGGACATGGTACAGGAGAGGGTGAGAGGGTATAGACATGGTACAGGAGAGGGTGAGAAGGTGTGGACATGGTATAGGAGGGGGTGAGAGGGTGCAGACATGGTACAGGAGAGGGTGAGAGGGTAAAGGCATGGTACAGGACTTCACTTGATGTGCACCTCCAACACAACACTCTGTACACCCCCACACACCGTCCAGCAGATCACCCAAGATGGCCACTCACCTGCAACATCCTGGTGCCTGCAGCATTCTCTGCTGGCTGTCAGCTCACTAAGAGGGGGGGCGGACGGCAGCTCTGTTGTGCCGTGGATCTCCCTCCTGACAGCTAACCGGCA
The DNA here is from genome assembly GCA_037952835.1 of Lithobates septentrionalis. Lineage (NCBI taxonomy): Eukaryota > Metazoa > Chordata > Amphibia > Anura > Ranidae > Lithobates > Lithobates septentrionalis. The sequence continues at coordinate 102,171 of JBBDGP010005106.1, forward strand.
TCACTGTACAAGTGAATTGCTCTGTGTGTACACTAAAGAGAAAACTATAGCTGCCCGGGTCGGAAAACCTGCTAGCCACATGGAGATCCCCCGCGGCCATGTCTTCACAGCTCAGAGCTGCGGCCAGTGGTCGGCCGGTGACGGGTTGCTGGGACAACGCAAATCTCCCATGATTTTCCGGGGACACCGACAGACCGGGACAAGGGTCTAAAAACTTTGAATGTACCTGGAAAATCAGGACTGTTGGCAGCTATGTAGGTGGTTCAGAATAGGATCCAAACACATGTGAGCTCATCCCTGGTCAAAAGCACACACATACACAAACACTTACTGTACACGCAAACACTGTTCATCTTACCTTTGTGTGTGGGCATCATGTGAAAACTGTCCAGTTGTTTTTTGTTTTTGTTTGGCAAATATTTGCTGGCCCCCACCTTTGGGAACATGTTACATGTACCCACTGCTGCAGCCGCTGCTGATCCTCCTCCCCTCCCTGTGATAGCAGTATGGGGAGAAGTTTCCCTGTACTAGCTGTCACTTTTTGAAATCAGCGAAGGCCGTGCGTGACTGCCCACATGGCCGCAGTCACTCTTCATACAGTTCTGTGTGTGAATGAACTACAAGCCCTGACATCATTTGCAGCTGTTGGCTTGTAGCTCTCAATGAAGTACTATGATGCTGTGGAGAGCTGTGGTAGTTCATTGATTCTTCCTGTCAGTGTATCTGCTTGCCTGTATGGGATGTACACAGATACACTGACAGATCTGCAGAGACCTGCATGGCACCAGTGATCTGCTAATCGCTCGTGCAATGCTTTACAGGCTCAAATAAATACATTAAAAAAAAGCACATGCTTTTTAAAAAAGTGAACTTATCTTTAAAGTGATTGTAAAGTCTTGTTTTTTTTTAGGTAAAAATAACAAACATGTTATACTTACCTGCTCTGTGCAGTGGATTTGCACAGAGCAGCCCGGATTCTCCTCTTCTTGGGTCCCTCTTCTGTGATCTGGCTCCTCCCACCGAGCCGAGTCACAGCTCCCGTGTCCATTCAGACACAGAGCCATGCCCCCGCCACCTTTCTCTTCTTATTTGCTGACTGACTTTGATCGACAGCAGCAGGAGCCAATGGCACTGCGCTGCTGTCTCAGCCAATGAGTGGGGGAGTCCCGGGCAGCCCGAGACATTCCTACAACGTCACTGGATTTACAGTAGGGGGCCAGGTAAGTATTAGGGAGGGGCGAGGGGGACCTCTATGCATTAAGATAAAAAGCCTTCTGCCTTTACAATCACTTAAAAGTTTTTTAAACGTTGGATACTATTTTTTGTTTTTCGTGCTTATCACTTTCCTGTGCGATTCCCATACAGTTCTGTGCAGGGCGATTTCAGCTCTTTCATTTTGAATGGTCTGAAATCACAACCGCATCAACAGTAGTGCGTGCATTACTCTTGAAACTCACCACAACCGCATTGCATGGTAATTCTGTACCATGTTATCTGGTGTAGGCAACACTGCGTTTGTGACTTGCATTTAGGGTGTCATTAACATAATATTTCAAATGCACATATCGCCAGCACACACGGATCATCAAATAGGTCCAAATCTTTATTGAGAAAAGATCACATCACAGAGGACGTAGTGCAAAGTTCAGAGCCGCACAGGTTTCCTTTGCCAGGGGTCCTGTGAGGCTCGCAATGTTGCACAGTGTCCTGTGATGTGATCGTTGTTCAATAAAGATTTGGGCACTATTTCATGATCCGTGTGTGCTGGCGAATATGTGCATTTGATCTATGATGTCTCCAGCTGGTTGTTGCTTCAGCATCAGCTACTCCTAAAGCCCCATTTAGAAAAGTGTGCGATGGGAATATTGACATTAATTTAACATAATATTGACACTGGCTGCAGACTGGCAGTGCTTTTTAAAAATGGTGCGGAAAACCCACACTGAGTGTGGGTTTTCCGCACCACGTTCTGATGTGACTGACCTTCACACATTTTGTTCATTTCTTTTTGTGTAGTATTTACAATATGGTAAAAACCTTTATTTCATTTCTAAATAACTTCACCATATTTTGTACCTGAAAAATAATTTTAGACCCATTCACACCTGCGCAATGGGAGTACATGAAAAATGCATGAAAGCGCATCAAGCCGCCTCTCCAATCCTATGGAATGCCTTACCCCAATCTGTCCGCTTATCTCCTACACTATTATGGGGCGTACACACGGTCGGACTTTTCAGCTACAAAGTCCGACAGCCTGTCCGACAGACTTTCGACGGACTTTGCGGACTTTCGACGGACTTGCAGCGGACTTTCTAACGAACAGACTTGCCTACACACGATCACACAAAAGTCCGTCGAATTCTTACGTGATGACGTACACAGGACTAAAATAAGGAAGTTCATAGCCAGTAGCCAATAGCTGCCCTAGCGTGGGTTTTTGTCCGTCGGCTAGCATACAGACGAGCGGATTTTTCGACCGGACTCGAGTCCGTCGGAAAGATTTGAAGCATGTTTCAAATCTAAAGTCCGTCGGATTTGAGGCTGAAAAAGTCCGTTGAAAGTCCGAAGAAGCCCACACACGATCGGATTACCAGCCAGCTTTAGTCCGTCAGCGTCCGTTGGACTTTTGTAGCTGAAAAGTCCGACCGTGTGTACGCCCCATTAGCTTTTAGACGATCCCTGAAAACCCTTCTCTTCAGACAAGCATACCCTACTCACACCTAACAACTGTTTCTTAATTTTCTCCATCAGCTCACCCCCCACAGTTATTACCTTTTGTTTC